>JAJJMA010249877.1:0-15574 GCA_023529015.1 Papaver nudicaule
TATGTATGAGTAGATCTGATGGATATGGCTCCTTGAGTGCCTATGCATATTTTCTACTCGTACAGTTTGGCGCTAGAAACAGGGATGATTAAAACAACTTAGGGTTTGCCTGTGATTTTTCGGGTTTTCAAATATTTAGCATATTTTCTTGTCTTCTCAAAAGATTTTCAAAAACTTGTTTTCCGAAAAGAAGCTCCTGTACCTTAAGCATCTAAATGACCTTAAAGGCTTTGGCATGTTTAAGAGTTTTTTGAGCACAGCATCAGGTGATAAAATTATCCATTAAAGAGTTTCAAAACCTTGGTATGATGAAGTCGATTTCCAAAAGAGGCAGTTTATGATTCTCCTTAAACGTTTTAAACAATGGAGTCTAGCCTTGCAAAAAACGATTACAAATTCATGATGTATCTGAAAATCCATTTTAGGGTTTTCAAATTTCATACTATATTTGGAAATAAAACTCCATAAAAAGAAGCCGATGGAAAAAGACGATTTGAGCTAAAAGACAAAATAAGTAGTTAAGGGTATACCTAAAAAGGGCATATACGACTTATATTTCGTCTGAAAAATCCGTTACAGTGTACAGACTTACATGGCCGACAAAGTACACTGCGCTAGCCGCCTTGGACCTCACGGGTTTTTTGTTTTTTGACAGGTCATAACCAGGATGGCATCAAAATCGGATCAGGCTCCGAAGCAGCGAGTAGGGTCCTCGAAGCAAGGAACCGGATCATCAAGACAACACTTTACTAGATTCTCGACAAGTAAAGGGTTATCCCCCGAGGTGGCGGCTAGCACGGTCCAACACAGGGAACAAGTAAACGAGAACGAGGTATATGTAGAAGACTTAGGCCCCGAGGGAGAGGGATTTCCAGAGGCAGAAGAACCACCCCAACAGCAAATACAAGAAGAAAAGGGGGAAAACGACGAAGAAGAGGACGAAGCATCCGATCCTGACAATGAAATGCCTGAGCACCAGCCTACCGAAGAAAATACGACAAGAGCTTCACGATTTAGAAAACTAATCTTGAAAAACAGAAAAATAAAAAAGCTAAAGAAGCAGCTGGCCGAAGCAAACAAAAAGGTAGCAGAAAAATCAGCATCCAATTACAGAGGAAGCAGCGAAGGAAACTCTCGTCCAAACAACGTATCTCAGTCGAAGGAACCCTCCGTATCCAAAACGAACATCAAGACCAAGGGCGCCAGCAGAGGTCAAGGAATCACAGTGTCAAGCAAAAAGACCGAGCCTCCAGCATACACGAAGGCAAGCATACAGACATTCAGCGAAGGAAACCAAACGAAGAAAGATGCCGAGGCAAGAGCCTTACAGCAAGTGATGATGGATCAAATAAAGGCACTCCGAGCAGAAATTTTTGACAACCAAATCCAATCGAGTGACAGGATCAAACTCACTCAAGCCATGAATGATGTCAACCGCTCACCACTAAGTACAGAAATCCTCTCATTGCCAATTCCAGTAAAATGCACGATGCCCACTTTCACCTCCATCTTCGACGGATCGGGAGACCCTACTGTACATGTCAAAATGTATCTCCGAGTCTTTCTGGCTTACGCCAATAGAGATGAAGTGCTTTGCAAGTATTTTTCCTCTAGCTTAAAAGGAGAAGCTCTCGCCTGGTATGACAATCTAGCAGCCGGCTCGATCTCATCCTTCGAGGAGCTTTCCAAAGTTTTTATACTGCACTTCCTGTACAACAACTCCTCCAAGCCTGGGGTGGAGAAACTATTCAGCATTCGGGTACGCCCAGGGGAGTCGACCAAAAGCCTAACAAGCAGGTGGACCGAGCAGTGTGTAGAGGTGGGAAATGGAGCCACGGAAAAGGATAAAGTACGAGCATTCCTCAACGCTCTAGACAAAGATCACCCTCTATACGACATACTCTTCTCGAAAAACCTTGAGACGCTGCAGGACCTTCGAAAGTACCAAAAGGAGCGAATTACCTTGGAAGAAATAAAAGAACAAGCAGCACTGGGAAAAGAAACAATCTTAAAGCAGGTCCACTCGATAAACAACTTATCGCTCGAAGAGCGAGGACAAGCAATGCGTACTCACTTTGGGGACCCGTCAAAGCGAGGAAGACAAGATGATAATGGTCGATATGGGAACGAAGGTAAATTTGGTGATGGCAAGTACCACGATAACAGAAAGTACACTGACAACAGAGGAAACAACCCTCGGGGGGAGTTCGAAGGAAACAGCAGCCAGCAAGGACAAGGAAACAGAAAATTCGGGATGACCAAACCAGGATTTCCTGCATTTCACGACAGAAATCTTCCCAAGCTCTGCGTACCCATCGAAGATGCCCTTCGGACCATCGAGCAGTCTGAATTCGCCAGCGAGATAAGATATCCTCGAAGTAGAGGAAACCAACCGAAACATACGAAAAACTCGAGAGACTATTGTCAATTCCACAAATTTCATGGACACACCACCGAGGACTGCATCACGGCACAGGACCAAATTTATTTCTTTATTGCCAGGGGACAATTTAAACACCTTCTAGAGCTGCCACAGCCACCCCCAAATCAACCGCAACCCAAGGAAGAGCCAAAGCACGAAGCTTATGTGATTACCATCGACAGAGATATTCCAAGGTTCGGAACTTGCAATTCAATTGTTCATACAAAGGGTCTAGAAGGAATCCAGACAGGACGCATTCACAAAAGGGATTTGGATGGCGAGGAGATATTAAGTGTGATCACAAAGAATCGCTTAGAGGAGTGGCAGAAGCAGCCCGTGTTCTTTTCAGCGGCAGACATCCCCCATGAGGGAAGGATGCATAATGATCCTCTGGTCATCACCCTTCAAATGGGGAAGATAGCCATGCCTAAAGTACTGGTGGACCCTGGGAGTTCTGTGGATATACTATTCGGTCAAACATTCGACAAAATGAAGGGTAAGAAAGCTGCCTTGGTACCTTCGGCCTACAACATATTCGGTTTCAATGGAAAGCCGTCAACACCTCGGGGAGAACTGATGCTCACAATTCATGCCGGTAGCCAAAAGCAACCAACTTTATTTTGCGTGGTGGACATAGATTCTCCTTACAACGCCATCGTGGGAAGACCATGGTTGCATAGCATTATGGGTGTCGCATCCACCTTGCACCAAAAAATCAGGTTCCCAACCCCAACAGGGATTGCAGAGATCCGAGGTGATCCTAGCGAGGCCCGAGCTTGCCACGAAATAGATGTTCAAGCAAAAGAAGGCAGTAAGGAACGCTCGGAACAAGTTAAAAACCCAAAGATATCGGACGAAAGCATAGCTAAATTCCTAGCTGACACCGAAGCCGGAATGCTAAGCGTGAAACAAAGGGCAGCGAAGACAGCCAGTATCTCGAGAACCGAGAACAGTTCCTCGTGGCAGAAGGCAGTCTTCAGACTCCGAGCGAGCAATCAGGCGAGTCTAGCGAAGGCAAAAACATCCAGCAAGAGCCCTTCTGGGTTGGACCATTTGTCATCGAAAGGCAACTTGACAATGATACCTATAGCTTGATTAACCTCGAAGGCCAGAGATTGAAAACCCCAGTGGAGGGGAGGTACATGAAACACTTAGTTTAAGAAAGCAATTCCATTTGTAAGCAATACTCGAAGAGATTTAATAAATGAAAATCGCACTCATTGATGCAACTCCCATCGAAGTCAAACTCCAAATACTGACAGCACCATCGCAAAGGCTGTAACGCCAAAGGCAAAAAACGCCAAACAGGTTGTAACGCCAAAGGCAAAAACGCCAAACAGGCTGTAACGCCAAAGGCAAAAAACGCCAAACAGGCTGTAACGCCAAAGGCAAAAATCGCCAAACAATAAAAAAGACCTCGAATAGCAGGCACAGAGCCGATGACCATATAAATCGTAAGGGCCCTACGAGTTATATGGCACGGTCCTCTACCCACAAGACACCCCGTTAGCGGTAAGCACTTTGAATCAAGGCTACAAAAGCCGACGATGCACTCGTACTCACTACCAAAAGACCACGAGGACTGCACGTTCTCGGGCGCCGAGGGGACGATAAATGGGATTAACATCTACCTATAGAGGAAGATGGAACCCCGAGGCAGTTGATTTGCTCGCATTTACAAGCGAATCGCTCAACCAAGGGACCTCCTCAAAACAAAAAACAGTCCCGAGGAAGGGCATAACAATAGAAAAGTAAACAAAAAATAAATTCTTTATATATATGTGCAAATACAGGACACGAAGTGTGATAGCAAAAAATGCGTCTATTAGCAAAATGGCGCGGACACAACTACAAAGGAAAAGCATAAATACACAAGCTAAGGACATATATTATCTTTGGAACAATCGGAGCCATCACGAGTACCTTCGGAGGTATTACTAAGATTCCTTGAATCACCACCTTGAGCAGCATCATCGTCATTACCACCACTAGCCACCTTCAAAAACTTTTCCAGTAAACCCCTTCTCCGAAGCTCATCTCTAGCTAACGCCACATAAACCTCCTGAGGGAGTAGGTACTCATCTATAGGAGAAACAACATCTGAGTCACGTGCACCAATAGCGCCATAAGTAGGAGGTTCAACACCAATGGTCCTGAAAAGGGAGCGACCATGCTTTCGACAGGACAGACTGGTAGCAAAGGCAGTAGTCAACGCAGATCGGGAAAGAAATTCTTCCACAGCTTGACCATGTCTTAATTCATCGCCTACAAGGGCAAAACCGACCACCAGGTCCCTCACACGCGCCTGACATTCAAGGCGAAGCTCCCTTTCCTTGGATAACAGTTTAGCATGATTTGTCACTTCTTCAGAACGACGCTTGCGTTCAAGTTCAAGTTCTTGAGAAAGTCTAGCCGAATCAGCAGAGCGACGCTGGCGTTCTTCGGATAATTCTTTGGTCAACTGTTTAACCTTGCTCTCGGCCTCCAACTTCCGTTCGGATTCAGTCACCAGCTGACTTGAGGCATCGTCCCTCGCCGCTTCGGCATCAGCAACCTGCTTCTTCAAATTAGCTTCGACGCCTGAAAACGAAAACAACAAACATAAGAAGACGGCGACTCAACTAAGGATACGAAGTAAGCAGGAAAGTAAAGGAAAAATTGGGGGTTAGCTCCCTACTCTCTTTAAAAACCATATATTCAGCAACCTGGTGCTGATTAGTAAAGCGAGGCACAGAGGCATTCTTTCGAACATCCTCAGAAGAAATGACCCCGCTCTTGGCTAATTCTATTCGGTACTCATCAACAAGAGCAGCAGTCTGGACGTTCGATTTATTTGCCGAAGCAAGTTTTCAGCATATGTCAGCACAACTCCTTGATAGAACATCATTTTCATTAGTCAAGTCCTTATTAACATTCTTCTGGGTGGACAGCTGCACTTTCAAATCTTTGATTTTCTCCTCTAACTTTTCAATTGAAACCTTACCAGAGGCATTGATTGACCTCTCCGAGCGAGCCGCATCTCGCTCTTGCGTCAATCGAGTCACATCTAGTTGGAAAAAATGATTTTCCCGGGACAGCAATGTGTTTCTATTTCTAATTTCCTCGAGAAGGCGCTCGGCTTGATCCCCTCTTTTTCTCTCATCTACATAAAGACTTTCGGCCTCTTGCCTTTTCGCCCTATAATAATTCACATCTTCTAAAGCTATATCCCTTTCTTCCAACAATGTAGCACTATCACTACGATAGCCTTCGCTACTTGAGGCAATCTGAGATGATTGTCGACCATTTCGAAGCCGATCAATAGCCAATTGGGCCTCCTGAAGTTTTTTCTCGAGCTCTTCCAGCTCACCTTTTCAAAAGCAAGTAGCAAATTTGTTTTTAACAATGCTGCAACAAACAGAGGCTCCTAAAAAACAATAGGAAAAGCAAGGAACTCACATATCGATTGCTTCTTCGCCTCAGCACTGCGAACCTTCTCCCGAGCCAGCTCCTCCTGCATCCGATGAAACTCTCGCCCATGATACTCGGTTTCACCAGCTTGATCAAAGTTGTAAGCTAGAAGACCAGTGGCATGATAGTCGCCCTAGGAAAAGGCAGCAGAAACTATAAGAAAACAGATTAACAAAACACTTCGGGAACATCGGCATGAGCAACAAAAGCACAACTCACCGCCTGAATCATGGACAAGCTCTCCTCATAGGACAAAGGAGGATGGCGAATATCGTACTCGGCTCGAGGACAGTCACCTCCGAAGAGGTCGCCGAGCTTCTTGCAGAAATCCGGATTTAAAGGCTGCCCTACAGGATCCGAGGCATAGGCTTCAAATCGAGTTGAAACCTCGGTAGTAAATTCACCAGGATTGTAATTTTCAAACAAAACTTCCTTAAACTTCTCAGCAGTATAAGATTGCCTATACCCGCAAGCATAACTCGGGGCAGGCGGAAACATCGAACTTTGTGGAAAACCAGCGACGAGCTCTTTGGAAGAA
The DNA here is from genome assembly GCA_023529015.1 of Papaver nudicaule. Lineage (NCBI taxonomy): Eukaryota > Viridiplantae > Streptophyta > Magnoliopsida > Ranunculales > Papaveraceae > Papaver > Papaver nudicaule. The sequence continues at coordinate 6,411 of JAJJMA010249877.1, forward strand.
TCCATCTCAACATACGAACCATCCTCTTGGGGAACAAGGAGGTCCACTGGCGTAACAATCTTCTTTGAAGAAAGAATAGAAGGTTCGCCAACAACATTCATGGAGGTTTCTATCACTGAGGCAGAGGCACTAAATGCAACATTCGGCGCGGAAGAAGTTGAAAGAGCAAAATCCAAGGTAGTACCAGCCTTCGAAGCTGCAGAAACTACAGCTGAGGCAGAGGCGCCATTAACGATGGAAGGTAGGGTAATACGAGGGTTCGTAACAACCACCTCCTTGATAACCATCTCAGTCATTGTCAAGGCTGGCTTTTCCTTATTAGCACCCGCAGCCTCTTTCGGAGGAGCTGTAACAACCTGGCGACGACCAGTTTGAACTCCTTTCAGAATCGTCTGTAAGACAGATTTTTTCAACGGCCGAGAAACTCCAGGATTTTCCCCGTAGCTAAAATTCATCAGACAATGACTAGGGTTTAGAGCACCTAAAGGCCGTCCCTGCAGATAAGGACCCGTCTTCATCAGGAAACAAATAGAGGCAAGTATGAATACTTCGGAAAGAAACGAAAAGAGAGTATTTGTTACCTGGTGCATAGTCTCCTCATTAGGCCGAGGACGCTTTAGGCTGCCCGAGGACTCGGCGATGACATCCTTGCCCTTTCCCGAAAATGAGCGAGATAACCTCCTATCCTCGTCAGAAAAATAAATAGAAAACAGGTGTCGAGTATCGAACTCGTGACCTACCTCGAACTCAGTTCGAACAAGGAATCGGCCAGAGTCCCTCCAGCCTCGGAGTATATGACCTCTGAGAAGTATAGGTTCCGAAGACCAGTCGTCGTCCATTGAGTATTTCAAAGATTCGGGGAGAATGTCTCGGCTACCATTCACCCTCCGAAAGCTAACCCCCCAAGGAGCTAACTCATTGTCTATAGTTAAAAAGGGCTCATAGTGCCTAAAAAAGTTCTTGGCAGTAAAATAGTACTTCGCTGTGGATTCGGGAGAGGAATTATTCTCAGACTGAAGAACCCACTGATTGATAAGAAAGATTGAGCTGCAAGTAAGTTGCATCACACCTCGAGGTTCAGGAAGAGAGCAAAGGATTTCAAGGAACAAAGGATTGGGAGATTGATAAAGAGGAAGAAGCAACCCAGCAGATATCTGATGAAACGTCACCACAAGTGCGTCCTCGCTACATTCATACTCCCTAACCAATTCTGGAGTCAATCTGGAAGAATCAATGGCCTCGATCTGAAAGCCTCTTCCATCAGGATTCACACCATTTAGCCTTAAAGAAAGGGCCTCAATCATGGAATAAGACATGGGAAAAAGAAGATGCAGATAGGAAAACGTAATAACTGCCGGCGGACGGAAATAGCAGAGGCCACTTAAAATAGAGAGAAAGAAGAAGGGAAAATAGTAAAGAAGTTAACTTTATAAAAGAAAAAGTCGATTAAAACAATGGGTCGAGAAGAAAAGAACGGATGGATCGCCTGATATAGAGATGAAGGTCGAAGAAAGTTTCACGGAAAAAGGCCGCCGGCGCCAAGGAAGATGAAAACGAAAGGTCTAAAAGATTTTTAGGGGGAGAAGCGAAACTTAAATAATGAAAGAAACCGACTCTACCAGTCAGAAGGTGAAAAGCCGCGAACTAGGAGAACGTGTCGAAAAATACGCACCTGGCAAGTAGTGGGGATGCTTGACAAAGAGGTGGCAGAGAGAGAGTTTCCTTCCCCTCCATCTTCGATACAAGGAAAGGAAATAGGCAAACTGTAGGGGGTAAAACCCCTCGGAACACGTGTCTCGCATCCAAGAAGCCAAACCACACCGAGAGGACCGGCAGCGAGATCTCGGGCCAGCTTAAAGAAGGAGAAGTCACACACGAACGAAGTGAAGACTCGGAAGGAAAGGATTCGGACCATGTCGAAGGACCGAAGCCCCAGAATCAACCTCGGAGCGAATAAACCGCCTTACTCGACAGGGACTGACACCACCACGATTGAGTCGTTTGTCTTTATTAGCTGTAAACCACCCAAGCTCGGCCTATATAAGGCGAGCTTGGAAAACGTTGTAGGGGTTGGATTCTTTTTGGGTTGAGCCTAAGCAGCAAGAGAGAGATTAGGTCTGTATCTCCTCTGGTTCCTTAGGGTTATATTCATGTAATCACAACATCGTAATATACACAAATCTTCATACATTAGTCTTTGTTATTATATGTTTTCAGTCTTCAATTACTGTTTGATTACCTTCGGTGTTGTTCTTGGTGGCCTTCGCCCCATTAAATCTCAACTAAAACTACTGTATGTATGAGTAGATCTGATGGATATGGCTCCTTGAGTGCCTATGCAGATTTTCTACTCGTACAATCAAACTCATTAATTCGTTGAAGCACAAATCAAAAAGATAGAGTTTAAACTTCGAAGTTACGCATTCTGAGTCAACCATATTATGGTTTCGAAACGTACATCTGTTTTGGCAGAAACCAAATTAAGGTTTCGGAACCTAAAGTTCATTATATGACCAGAACCATATTTAGGCTCCCAAATCAAGTTTCCATATAGCGAAACCTAAAGCTTGGTTTCGAAATCTAGATTATGTTTAACAAAACCTTGGTTAAGGTTCGAAACAAGAAACACATATTAAATTCTTCACAAATGTTTGGTGTCGAACTTGAGAGTCCATGTGGTCGAGAACCGTTTCAGCATCACACCTTTTTAGCCTCGACGCACAGGAATATATTTCCCAGTTCACATAAACCTTTAGGAAACCCCAGGGTCTTTTCGACCTTTTAGATCTCAAATGGTCAAGACACATTGGCCTCGATTCTCAAGTCACTGTAAGTCACGCAAACATAGTTACGAATCTGTTATATCTCATTGGTCACAATATTTAAGTTTCGGACTAATAACTTATGAATGCGAAAACCAGATTATGGTTTCGAAATCAACATTTAGTTTTACCAAAACCTGCATTGAGGTTTCGAACATTGAAAATTCATAAGTTGAGATACACAAATATGGTTTCGGAATCCAGAAGTGAGATATGGCATACAAGATGTTCATATACAGAATCAAATGAATGATTCAGAACTTCAGAGTTCAGAGCCAAACCAAGACGTCATATTCGAATCTCAGAAACAACAGTATTTCGAGTCTACACAACATAAGTGTGAGTCACAATCTCTCTTACATCGGCTCGTATAAATATATCCAATCAATCCGACAGAGCCAGACTAGGTAAGAAGAGACACAATACTGTGATGGATCAAATCTCGTAGTACTACCGAGATAACATCACATTGCTATATCCAACTCGAAAAGGTTTAAGGAAAAAACTTTTTATTAACTTAGAGACAGAGAAGAAAAGAAAGCTCTAAGCAATATTTGAACGTCATAACTACAACACTAATACCACAACTGGTAAAGCGGAGTTATCATAAGATACACTGATCACAAGTGATCAAGTCATAACGTAAAGCTCAAGCTGAGAGTTATGTTTATGTCTTTTGTAGCACAAGTGTAAAAGATAATGGAATCGCGTTATTTAGATTCACTAACCTGTTGAATGATGAAGTCGGATGTCTTCGTTTGATCTTCAGTCTTTCTTCAACTCTTTAACCAGTGATTTTAAATCCTACCAAAATCTTCCACAACCTAAAGCTAACTCTTACATGACTTTTTTTTTTTTTTTACCTAATTGTGTGTTGTTTAGCGGTCGAGTTTTGATCACTAAAGTTGACAACTAAGCTTGACATACCAACACTTAGTGAGGTTGACCGAGCCATGCTCTAACACTGGTGTCTTGTGTGCTTTACTTTCCGTATTATATTCTCGGATCATATAATTAAGCAAACACAAGAAGTACGTTATTGTTAACCTGATTGTTGTCCCCAATCCATCCAACGGATTTACTAAGACCTTGTCTTGCGTCGGACTGATCCCTTGTGATCCAAACTCAGGTTAAACAGATTTGGATATTGATTTTTGAGATCGTCCAGATCTGACCATAAGACTCACGAGCCCAAATGAAAAGTTGGTAGTATTTCGGTACCCCTGTTTTTTCATAGGGTAATAACAACTATATCAGTATTTATGTATTCATTTTACTATATTTAAGAATAAAGAGTTTTTTTGATACTTAGCTCATTCGAGGCGTATTTGGCTCATTGTAAGCTAGCTGCCACTTTTCTATGTATTGGCTGTAACTTGTTATTGCTGCAGCACATCGGCTTTTGCTATTGGTGTAGCTCCTCAGTGAATCAGATTCCATTATTTCATGTTTAGCACATTGTTTTTTTTTTGTAGCTCCGCTTTTGCGAGTATACCGAACTATTATTATGTAGCTGCCTTAGTATCAACAAGTTAGTATTTTGCATTAACTTCGGATATAGCATGCATAACTCAGGCATAATATTGGCCCTTCGGCCTAATAACAGATTTCAGGTTTCCACACATTTCACATCTGAGTAATAAGCTCAACATTTCTAACATTAATTTATAGTAATGCACGTATATATCAGCTATATTTCCGGCTTCAAAGCCTTGTAACCTGACACCAGTACTTTAGAATATACTCTAGTTAGCTATCCAAAGTAGCAAAGTAAACATATGAAGTGACGATTTCGAACTTCATGCATTTGGACTATTCTGCATTTATAATCTTATGAATTAGTATTTTAAAGCATATACACTCTTTTAGGCAACATAACGTGTAATATAAACATATAGAGCTTAACTTAATAATTGTAAGTAGTTACTATTATTAGCAATAAGGTAATGTTACCAACATCCTGGTTCTGTATCAGATGCCTTTTCAGCTATAAAGTAACTGTTGGTGACTCTCAAATATGAGTTTAACTCATCTCAGATGGATTAGGATGGCACCTAGTTCTTCAGTCGACTGAGCTTATCATTATTATTATTCAGTCAGCTGCGATGTCATTGATATTTCCTCAGTCGACTACATATATTATATCCTAATTCTTTGACTGAGCTATCATATAATTCTTTAGTCAACTGAGCCATCTAAAGTATTATGCTTTTTTTTTTTTTTTGCAATATGCATTTATAGTGCCACAAACAATATAAAGTAATTTTAGCATGAACACTTATCCCAGCCGACTAGGTTGGAAATTGGTGACCAATCTTATCTATTCATTTATGTATGCTATCAAAATGGATTATAACAGTAATGTGAGTCTTACCATCCTTTTGTTTGGAAATAAAAGCCTTACCTGACCGTCTGACAGGATTTCATGACCGTATCTTATCTTTCTTAGCAAGCCACTACCTTAGACGTCTGATTTCATTTTGTGATGCAAATGCCATCGAGAGCTTTTACCTCCATTGTTCTTTGATCATTGCTTTCAGGAGCTCAGTTGACTTATTCTTTTGTCCATGAAGATCGACATTGTTGCTGTTCAAGAATGATTAAAATCATCTCCAGCTGCGACTTGACGTCGCGTTCATCTGAGAAGCACAGCTCTTTGGTGTGTTGTTCTTTCAATAACTACTGTTATCATTTGCTGCAACTCTTATAAAGAATATTATTAGCTGAAAAGATCACCAATACACGAACTAGTTAGTATTATTCTTGTAACTTGAACTTCACTTAGTTGTTGTTTTATTGTTAACAACAAATTAACCTATTATACTTTCATAATCAGGAACAAGTATCACATCAATTTTTGATATAAAATTAAAAGTTGATAAAACTCAAATCAATTTTAGGGGTAATAGACAATTAGATGCCGTGATTTTAGAACTAAAAATAATTTTCAATCGGAATTATAGATCAAAAGATGGATCAATTTTAGGTTTCAAAACCTAGAAAAATTTCTTGTGAAATTTTCAAAAATTAATATCTCTGAATCAAAATTAAGTGTTCGAGATTATGGATCTGTAGATAAGACGTAATTAAAATCTCGTTTCAAGTGATGAAATCAGAGGACCGTATCTTCTGGAAATCAAAGAAACGAGTGAATTAAGAAATCATTTTTTTTGTTAAATCGATTTGAAATCGTAAAATTTAAGGACTACCAATGAATTTAAACGATTAGAGATGGATAAACTTATCTTATCATTTGATTTGGATTACCAAATCGTTAGGTTCAGTAGTTCCTTCATCACTTGCTTTGCGTTGTACTTCAGTCGAACTTCAAGAACGTATTGTTGATGTACGAATTGCTTTTCTGTAAATTGTTGCTGGATTTTCGGCCTTCAGCAGAACTTGGCGATTTTCCTCAATTTTCAACTGTTGGCGTTGATTTTCTCCAGCTATGCTTCAAATTTGGCGTGTGTAACTTTCAAGAAATTGATTACTTGCTTTTGTTTTTCAATTAACCTATAGAGACAGATGAATGTTAAATCCACCCATCGATTAAATCTCGAAGAAAAAAACTTAAATTATACTAAGAATAAAATAGATTTTCAGGTTGTAAACTCATTCAGATTCTTGTCTTGACGATATGCTTCATCGGTTCTCTGTGAATCTTAGCAACAAGTCTTTGTGAATTTTCTGCTACTGAATACTGATCTTTCATTATTGAGTCGAGAAACAACAACTCTCCCGCAACATGTGTTTGAGATGCCTTTCCTCCATCTTTTTCACGAACTCTTCTTTACTCAGAACAAGTATTCTTGCTTCTGTTTTTGATGAACCTGTTAATACATCAAAAGTAAATATTAATTCAAGCTTTAATTATCTGATCTCGAGATTTGTTTTTCACATTCGAAGATCCTCTCAGATCTGTTTACTGCCATTGATTTCAGTTGTTTTCCTCGTAGCTTTTATTCAACGGATTTTACGTATCATTTCTCTTGATCAGCTTTTTAGGTCATATTTAGCCACATCTTTGAGATCTTTGGAGATTTTCTCACCATTTTTTTTTTTTTTTGTTATCAACTTTGTACCTATAACAACAAGTGAAACTTATACTCATTTTTAGATCAAAATCAATTGAGATCTAAAAACAAAAACCTAATCAAATCAATTGAAAATTAAGATGTAGATATCGTTTTTGAGAGCGATTTCTTCAAGATTTGTTGAAGAAAACACTTCTTGCTCTCGGATCTACGCTCTTGGACATTGTTTCCTCAGACGTCTGAGGACTTCAGCTTTGTCTATCTCAATTTATTTAAACAAACTAAGCTTTGTCTACAGATCTGAAAATTTTGGATGTTGATTCTCGTTTTCGGAAGTAATATCTTCAGGATTGTTTGGAGAAACTCTTTTTTCTTCGAGATCTACTTTCTTGAATGTGATTTCCACTTGTTCTTCATATGGATCTCAAAGTTTTAGCTCCTTTTTCCATCTTTTCTTCAAATAAAACTTGTTTTGGTTGATTTTCTTGGTGAAATTTTCAGATCTACTACTGATTCTTCACCAAAAATGATTTCTACGTACAAAAACTCTCTTCCTTGAGTGTGAGACATAGCGGTGGGCGCCAATGAAGATGTGTATCTTTGTATCCCATTTATTGAAGACTAGATGAATACTTTGAATACTAGCATCCACACAAATTAGGTTTTGATTATACTTGCTGGAATGTAAAGATTAACACAAGTATTTACAAGATTCAATCCTTTGAATTGGATCTACTCCTTGGTGGTGTTTCTAGGGTTTCACTATGAATTTGTCTCCAATGGAGTTACAAGAATTAAGAAGAATTCTCTTGTGAGGAGAGAGAAATACAAAGTGAGAATTAGAGAAGAAGAATTGGGAACCCCTCTTTGTTATTTCAAAGGGGTATTTATACATGTTTTTGGCGGTTAACTAAATATGCAGAATTACCTTTTTGCCCTTCAGTTAACCTCCTCTTTACATATTCTAGAACCTTCTAGACCTTCAGCTGACTGTTCTTCAAATGATTGTCCTTCAAATGGCCGTTCTTCAGATGACTGTCCTTAAAAAAACTGTTCTTCAGATGACTGTTCTTTAGTTTACCGATCTTCAGATGACTGTCCTTCAGATAGCTGTTCTTCAGATGTTGTCCTTCAGATAACTGTTCTTCAAATGACTGTTCTTTAGTTTACCGATCTTCAGATGGCTGTCCTTCACTTAGGCTATCAGTACCTGTTTTAGTTGGCTTCCAAGTTCTTCCATAGGTGACTATTTTTGTCATCAACATATTTTCCCCCAGTCTTGATTCAATCTGGTCTTAACTTGATTTGATTAAGACTATATATCATTTGGCAACTGGTACTGATAGCTTCAGGTTCCTCAGTTTGTCATCTCGTCTTATAACTCCAAAGTAGCAAATACTATGGTGAGGTGTCTTCTACCTCCTCCCCCCATAAAAGAAAGAAGTGTCTTTGTTTTCGAAGACATTTACCTATCAGCGAGTTTTGACGTCTGACAATTTACTTCACCTGCTTCATCTGACTGATTCAGATGGATCACTGTCATCTGGGACTTCAGGTGGAATTCTTTCATCTGGAGCTTCAGGTGGAGCTCTGTCATCTGGAGCTTCAGGTGGATCTCTGTCATTTGGTGGGGTATTACTACCTCCTTCTCCTTTCTAAAAGGAAATACATATATATATATATATATATATATATATATATATATATATTTATTATTATGGCTGTGTCACATGAAGTGATTGCCAACATACCCGTTACGGATCAAGCCAATGTAGTTCTTCTCTTTATTTTTATTATTATCCTTATAGGATTAGCTTATGTAGATGTACTTTTGTCTAAGCTTGCACCCGATACTTAGTAATTTTGCTTTCTTTACCCTCCTTTTTGTAGTTTTTTTGTTTTGCTTAGGATAGGGTAAAGCTATTAGTATTTATAGCTACTAAGGAGTACATTTAGCTTCTCATTGTTCCTTTTGCATTAACAATATATATATTGTCTTTAACCCTTAGGTTTATTTTATATATTTTCTTTATACTTGCAACATTCATATTTAAATTTTCGCCTTAGGAAATTTGCCCCCAGTCGACTGACTGATTTTGGGTCGAAATTCATACATTTCCAGCTATGCCTTATGATTAATCATAATATTTGCCTTGGAAATAATTTGTATGTCTTTAGGAAAATTTCCTGATTTTTCAAAGAAAATTGCCCCCAGTCGACTGACTGATTTTGGGTAATAGCAAATTCCCCCGCGCCAGCCCCCACGAGGGGGGGGGGGGGGGGGGGGGGGGGGGGGGGGGGGGGGGGG
>JAJJMA010249879.1:0-26944 GCA_023529015.1 Papaver nudicaule
CGAGAGTGTTTTTGACAATTTTGTCCCTCTCTCATTTTTCACCATCTCCAAAAGGGTCTCGAAAATATTTGGGTTCGAGATAAATGCTCAAGTTCAGAGAACTCGATTCAACATATATGAATGATTGCATTCATAAGGGTCAACATTTCGACAAGTTACACAAAATATATATAATAATCAACACAAGTAACCTGTTAGGAAATATAAAAGATACAAGCAGATATGAGTTATATTCCCTGTATATTCCACAACCACGCTCCCCTATATATATTTTTCTATTAAGCGCAAGTTCACAAAATAACTCTCCCCCGTTGGTTGTCATTCCCTCGGACATGTGAACAACAGAATAGTCTTTGCCAGAAAAAGACTAAGATCTGGTTTTGGATTTTCGAACACGTCCGTAGTCTTACTAGATTATACCAAACCATTGATTTATGCGTATACTATAACTCTTAGTATTAAGACACAAAGAGATCCAATAATATTGTGGCTAGCATAAAATCAATCTCCTCCTTACATAGTTACACTTATACCTGCGCACAAAGTCATTAGTACAAACATAACAGCCACAAACATAAGGAGGCCGAGATATCAAGATATTAAAACAATTATATAGATCAACTCCATAGGAGATAAAAGAATTATCTTGATAACCTGCAACATACATTCATAATAGATTTGGAAATATTAAATCAAATGTTGCATTCGAAACTAGGGCTGCACAGGAACCGCCCGCAACCGCTGAACCGACCGAAAACCGAAGAAAACCGCCCAAACCGCAACCGAACCGATGATCCAACGGTCGGTGGCAGTTTCAATATTCAGAACCGAGGATCCAACGGTCGGTCTGCAGTTTTAGGGTCTTGGCCGACCGAACCGACCGCTCCCTATGAGCCGTTGATAAAAAATGATCCTAGCCACTTATCTATAATATATATACAGTATATACTAGAACCTGAGTTTCTAACCCACCCACTCGAGTCTTTATCCTTTTCTTTTTATCAGTTTATCTTCTCCTCTCTTCTTTTCTTCATTCCCTCACCGATACAGCCACCACCATCCACCACGAGCAGCTACAATAGTATCATCAGATTCACCATAATACCATCTTGCAGATCTCTCACAGCCACCCCCAAATATAGTTGCTGAAAGAATTTAGCCATTTAGGTATTTGCAGATCTATATGACTGAGTTATAAGAAATAATGATGATTGAGTCATGCACTTCTTCTTCTTTTCTTGTTAATTTTAATTATATATTGGGTTTTGATGGTACAGATCTGATGTTTTTGTGCTAGGTTATGGTGTTTTGTAATTGTTTCTTTTTTGATCTAATGATGGTTTGGGGTTTTTTACAATTGAAATTAGAAATAATGATGATTGATTCGGAATTTTCTGTTTGTTTGCTAATTATGTTCATGTGTTATTGGCTTATTGCAGAGATCTTTGGTCCTACGAATTTTCAAGAAGAAAATTGATGAAAGAGACGACAAGGCTTATTGCAGAGATCTTGGGTCTTCTTCCAGATCTTATGTTTTACTGTTTTTCTTTCTTTTTTTAGTTTTTCAGTGTTTTTATTTCAAACTTCAATTTAGACTTGTTTATTTTGATTCAAACTTGTAAGTTTGCTTATTCACTGAATTGAATTCATTACTCAGTTGACTACTAGAATTTATTTACTGCTCAGTTCAGTGGATGAATTTGTGTTTAAATTTTAAAGTCTTTTTTGTGCATAAGTGTGAAACTGTGAATACTTTGCAGGTTGGAATTTTTATTTACGGATTTGCCATCGGTTAAAACCGCTGGAAACCGTAGGACAAACCGAACCATTCGGTTTTAAAAAAAAACGAACCAAATTAGTTTTTAGTCGGTGGCAGTTTTGAAACTGCCAAAACCGCCTATGGCAGTTCGGTGGTCGGTTTTGGCCAAAACCGCTACCGACCGACCGTTGTGCAGCCCTATTCGAAACTAGCGTAATATTTTTTAATTTTTGATTTTTTTCTGATTTTTAATCTTTCGAATTAAATATTCATAAACAGAATCGAAACATACGTAACATTTTTTTTTAATTATTTTTCGAAACAAAAACAAACCAAATAAATAAATAAAAAATCTACTAATAATATTTTTTTAATATATATTTTGTTTCGAAACATAGGAAGGTTTTATAGAAAACTCAAAACTTTATACATGTCATATAATGACTACACAATACTGGTTGAAGGTTCTTGAGAACTGCATTCTAGAAGTTTCTTGAAAAGCTTCATCAGGTTTCACATGTACGATTGAGAAGCAACCTCATCAACTCTAGTTCCCTGGTATTTAGATCAACTTGTTCCTTAATGTAGATGGTGAAAAATGGAGAAGGGATAAAATCGTAATATCTCCTTCTATTATGCCTTGCCAAGAGGTGATTGCCTACTCAGGCAGATCTTTATAGCTCTACGAGTTCCCTCTTATAGCTTCCGAGTGGAGAGAATGATATCGTAGTGCGATTGCCTATTCAGGCACATCTTTATAGTCTCAGAATACAACATGTTCTGCAAAACTAAATATGCTCCCTATGAGTTCTCTCTTATAGCTCCCCGGGTGGAGAGAATGATATCGTAGCGCGATGCTAAACATTCCACCAACACATAAAACCACCAATTTACTTCATGTCGACACCACTTCGAGTTCCTCGACATCATAACTAAATTGCTCACTGGTACTATGGTGGAGAATTGATAGAGATGTACCCTCTCGGGTTTCCTCCTCAATATTTAAATACCTCAGGCCCTCGCCTAATCTCGGAAAAGATAGAGACATACCCTCTCGGGTTTCCTCTCGAAATACGACTCAACATCTGAGTCTTAATGAAAACCTCATAAACATCGTAGCTCTAGGCCTCTCCAGAACTATCTGAGAAGTATACAACAGCCTAAACACACTTAGGCAGGCCACAATCTAAACACATAATGGCCTAATATACCATGGATAAGCATGCCATGACCTAAATACGCCATAGCACAAGAGCACAAGCATGTCGTAGTCGAAGTGGCGTGGCCTAATTACGCCACAAAAAGATTGGCCTTGGCCAAATGGCCAAGGCCGTGGCGCCATACTCATGGCGCCACAAGAAATTGGCCTTGGCCGCAAGGCCGTGGCGCCACAAGATCTGACCTTGGCCCATGGCCAAGGTCATGGCCACAAGGCCATGGCACCATGAATTCCTATCCATGGCCAATGGCCAAGGCTGCTGCTATACAACCACCACGCATGCTTCTAGCGCCACACTCACATTGTTCATGGCCAATAGCCATACAACGATGTTTAAATCAACACAACCATGCAATATCTGCATACTACACGAGATATCAAAACATCACACGGGGGGATAACTTTAGGGGTATTGGTCTAGCGGTCTACGACAGCTAGAAAGAAACTGATAGAGATGATGGACAGTTACGATAAAGTGGTGCTGAGTGGACACGTTCTACACGACTCTAGCAGTTACAGAGCACAACTCATGTTCTCCACTCCTCCACTCTTCCACGGCTTCCACCTTCTCTGTTTAGAGATGAGGGTGAGTTCAACACTATAAATAAAGGCTTCCTCTATCTTCCAAGGCAGAATATTCAGAATAACCAGAACACTTGAAAACACCAGAACCTCAGAACAAACATAACTGAGTATTTCAACACACTTCTAGCCTTGGAGATTTCTTGTCACTCTTACGACGAAGATCTTGAACTCTCACACCCAGAATCACACATTCTCAACCTGATCTCAAGTTTCTTTCACTGTTTCCCTCCCACAGACGGTACATATGTTTTTCAGGTAAAAACACTTAATCACTTTGTAATGACCAAAAAGATTTACTACACTATTTGTGGAAACCATTGCAACAATATTGTTCACATCTTCAGCAAGTTTGATATGACACGGATTGACTACATATTCTTCATCAAGCACAATAGGTTTTTCGAACAAGCCTTCAAATCCTTCAGAAGAAGGAGGAGCGTCAGCAGTCGTTCCTTCCATGGCAAAAGATATTTCGAAAACATGCTCTTTCTCTTTTGAAGAAGTCAAAGAAGAGAGATGAACACAAGAGGTGATTTCGAAATTGGTCAAACTTGATCGCTATAAATAGAGAACAAGATTCGAACCCTGCCAAACTATGTATCTCAATATTTTAGGTATATTTCCAAAATATGGTCCGCAACAAATTACGGAAATCCATAATTACCAAACACATGCTGATTTCGAAATCAGATTCTAGGAAATAATGAATATTATAAAATATCCTACCTTTTAAAAATATTTAGATTTTGAAACTGAAATATAATTTTTTGGCTTACTAATGGAACATTTTTATTTGTTATTATCATTAATCATCTTTCTCTAAAATTCGCATTAATCGGACTGGTTATCATTAGCAGACCTTAGACTAAAAATGATTACTCATTTGATAGAGAGTAAAGGACAATCTTGATTTAACAAAGTTAAAAGAGATATAATGCTTTTAACAGATAGAGAAAACAAGATATTTTCTAACTACTGGTGATACAACATTATCTACATAGTTATGCACAAATCCTCTTAATACCTAAATATTGCAAGTACGTGCAGATCCATGATAGGCTAAGTGGTCTCATGCGCAGTTGCGCATTTTTCATCAGTAATAACTTCATTTTCAGAAGGCAGAATTTCCTTTATCACACTTTTCTTGTTTCGAGACAATCGTTTCGATTTTTCGAAAATCTTATGTGAGGTAGGATGCTGACCAGTTATCTCAGAGTTGCATTGAATACAACATGAACAGAAGTGATCTGTTGAGATTTTGGTTTGAGGCAAAATAGGGTATAGCGCATACTGATATGACAAGTAGTGAGGTGTAGCACAACAATTAATACTTTGAAAATTAGAAAGTTCATTTCTTAAGTTTCTTACCTCATTGATTACTGTCAGCCAAAAACTGGGCTTGAGTTTTCTTGGTGTAATAATAGATGTGGCTCTAAGAGGATTGTTTGCAACTTAGATAGAGCAGTATACAACTCTATATGGGTAAATATGTATCCTAGCTGGGGACATAAGGTTGGTGTTAGGGGTATTTTTGATCATGGAGTATTATATGGTATGCATGCTGAAATTCCTAAGCCACCAAATGTGCCTTTCAGGGCATTAAAAGTTTGGTTAAATCATCCAGGATTCTTGGAGCTGGTTAAGGATTATTGGAAGGAAGAAGTAATGGGAAATGATGCATTTATTTTTATGTTTAAACTTAAAAGACTAAAACCAGTTATCAAATATTTGAGTTGGAATGTCTTTGGGATTGTAAATAAGAAGTTAAGACAAGCTGAAGAAGATGTGATGAAGGCTACATTGGAGTCAGATAGAATTTCTAATGATAATAAAGTTTTAAATAGTGGAAATAGTTCTTATACAAAAAAAAGGAAATACTACAACAAAAGTCTAGAGTGAGATGGTTAAAGGAAGGTGCTGTTAATACTAACTTATCCCATACTTCTCTTAAAATTAGACAAGCACAAAATGCAATAGTGGAAATTGAAAATTTGAATGGTGATGTGGATACTGATCAAAAACAGACAGCAGAAGTTTTGGTCAATTACTTTGAAGATAAATTCAAGTTTAAAGAAGTTGTACATTCTGAAAAAGTTTATTTTGCAATTCCTTCAGTGATTGCAGAAGTTGATAATAATATATTGGTGGTTGTTCCAACAAATGAAGAAATTAAGAACGTTATTTTCTCAGTGAATCCTGATAGTGCTCCAGGTCCAGATGGGTATGCATGATGGTTTTACAGGGCTACATGGGAGATAATTGGAGAGGACTTTATCAAAGCAATTCAATATTGCTGGATCAAACCGTTCATTCCTAAAGGTATGAATGCAAATTTTTTGAAACTGCTTCCCAAAGTCAAGAATTCAAAACAAGCTAAGTTACATACCTATAGGCCTTATGAATTTTTGCTTTAAAGTTTTAACCAAGATTATAACAGTGAGATTGAGTCTATCCACAACAAGGAGCATTTATCAAAGGTAGAAATATACAACAACAGATTGTTCTAGTTTCTGAACTTATCAATGAGTTAGTCATTAAAAGAAGAGGAGGAAATGTAGGCATTAAGATCGATATATCTCAAGCATATGATTCACTTAGTTGGGAATTCTTATTTAAAGTCATGCAGCTAATGGGTTTTTATGGCAAATTCACCAAGTGGATGCATATTTTACTGAAATCAGCTAGGATATCAGTTTTAGTTAATGGTGGTCCTGCTGGTTATTTTGAAGTCAGTAGAGGATTGAGAAAAGGTGATCCCTTGTCTCCTCTTTTGTTTGTTATTGCAGAAGATTGCTTGAGTAGAATTTTAACAAGAATGGTTCATACAAAGGAATTACTTCCAATGGTGAACAAGAATTACTTCCAATGGTGAACAAGAATAGGGTACAACCAACTCACATATTTTTTGCAGATGATATATTTCTATTTTGTAATGATGATAGAAGGAATGTGATGAAACTCATGAAGATTTTGCAAGAGTATCAATATGCTTCTGGACAAATGATCAGTATGGAGAAAAGCAAATGTTTTGTTGGGGGGACAAGTGAAACTAGAAGACATCAAATTTCAGAATTCTGTGGTATCCCTCTTAGAGCTTTCTTTTCTTCTCCGTCTCTAATGAAAAAGCAGGGGTACCGAAATACTACCAACTTTTCTTTTGGGCTCGTGAGTCTTATGGTAAGATATGGACGATCTCAAAAATCAATATCCAAATCTAATAACCGGAGTCGGATCACAAGTGATCGGTCCAACGCAAGACAAGTCTTGGTAAATACCCTGGATGGATTATGAACCAACTCGACGGTTATTAATAACGTACTTCTTCTGTTTTCTTTAATTATATAATCGGAGAATATAATGCGGAAAGTAAAGCACACAAGACACCAGGGATTTTTTCAAAGAGGAAACTACAACCTGTAGAAAAACCTCGGGACCTCGTCCAGATTGAACACCACACAGTACTAACTGTCTACAAACACTAGCCTACTATAAGACTTCGGTCTGGGATGTAGCAGAGACCAACTCCAGCCCTAAAAGTGAATTGGCTACCGTCGCACTCCTTACGTCTCTAGATCCCCCACAGGTCGTCACGCACTTGATTCCCCTAGATGACATCCTTTACATGCCAAGGAGTTGCTTTAACCGCTGTTAAAGGATTATGTCAACAATACCGGCTTTGCAACCTTAATTACTGACCATATGTTTCGAACTGTCCTCTTCGGTTTAACATACGTAAAGTGACTTCCTTCGGATTGCTCCAGGTCATACGAAAATCTACTTACAAGCGGGGCTGACAAGTAAACCGAGTAAACTATACCCAACTTGTCTCTACCTCATTTGTAAAAATAATCACTTAAGAAACTTATACAACTAGAGCTAATAGGTCTTACAACACTGAGTGCGGCCGTGCGTTGCTCCTTCAACCTTATATGTAACGTATCAGTTCTTAAATATCCTTATTGCAGAAGAGAAGGACTATATAATAGACAAGAACGTGATCAAGTTACCAAGGTTACAGGTTAATCTGATAACAACCACAGAGGTACGTTATCGCCTACCTGTGCTTCCCAACTCTCAAGAGAAGTCTTTATAGTCGTTAGGTAACTCCCATAGAGGAACTGCTACCTAATAGAGGATGACTATACCACAACAAGCTTACACCGAAGTGCAAAGAGTTTACGATCAATTCAACAGAGAAACTTCACGTATGCTTGATGCTTGTGGTTTTCTTTCTTTAACCCTCTAACACTCAATAAGATAGGTTGCTTAGGAATAAAGCAACTATTTTCTTAACCTACAAGTTAACAAGTGCCCATGTGAACGAACCCGTTACTTGGCTTGCACACAAAGAAACCCTAGATAGATATCCAACAGACCAGAGATAATCTTTATCTTATTGACTCATTTAGATTCGTTAGATGGACCACATAAGATATCCTGATAAGCACAAGTGCCAACTAAGAGATAAAGGAGTCAGATGTTTAACCCGTATGAAAGTTAATAATACCATAAGATGATTTTCGAAACTAAAGACGCGTTTTCGAATTGAGTTCTATCCCAGGGAGCATATTTGGTAAGCACTATATTTCGAATTAATGAAATATCCAAATATATCTTATTGAGTATTATTTTCTTTGAATGCTTTTGGCCAAGCATTTAATGAAATATCTTTTTTCAATAATGTAAAATGCTAAAGTATTAGATCTCATTAAATGCCATGAGTCTATGTGAGGAATTTCGGAATTGTTATGTAATGTGCTTTAAATGTATTTTCGAAATTAAGTTAGCCTCATTTCAAAGCTAAGCCTTAGTCATTATAAATAAGAGTGGTATCTCTCCTGAAAGCTTTGTCCCTCTACAAAGTTTCATTCTTTAGGAAAGTAAGCTTGTGTTTATTCACTTTTCCTTTCAGTTACCTTTAAGCTTTTGCTTTTGGTCTGGATTAGTGCGAGTCTTGTCTTAGGGATCGAGAAGCCTAGAAGTACCTCTTTAAGGAAACTAGTTTATTTTTACTAGTCTTCTTTGTATTGTACTTGTGTTATGTTCTATCACGTATATCAAAGTCTTACGATCTTATATATTCTAAGGTCCTTCTCTTATGCAATAAGGCCACTCATGATCGTAGTAATAAGAACATACTCTTTATCTATTAACCTGGATTTGTCAGCAAGAAGCTTTCGGTTTGTGTGCCTAAACTATAAATATTGAGTGGAATCAAGATCGATGGTATTGGATTTGTTTTTGCAGGTACAAGGTTTTTGACGCCATACATATTGTACTGCATCCATATATTGCTTGATTCCAACTGGGAAGACAAGGTTGCTCTTTCGGGAGTTTTGGTTTTGAAACCTTGTTTCATATCTCGAGGGGTTTATTACCAAGTAAACTTAAATATCCTCGCTCTTGGTGTAAAACGACTTCGGTAAAGTATCTGTAAGTTTCCAAGGATATCATCTAGCGATTTGACCTGCCGCTATTTGGTTGTTGTCCATAAGGTTGTAGTCATCCGATTGGAGGTCGGGTAGCGATAGTCCTCGCGACGGGCTGTGAGGCAACTCTTGCGTAAGACAATAAAGGATGCCTGTTTACGTAAGGGAGTACATGTGCGTGACCACCTTGCTGTGGTTGGAGGCATAGGAATACTGAGGGGAAATCTTTGTGACTAATAGTCGCATTAGGGTCATATTGTCTGCACCAGCTAGTCCGAAGTCTGAGAGTAGGTGTGTTGGCGGCTTAATTCTTAGGAGTATTCAAGCTGGACTAGGTCCCGGGGTTTTTCTACTAGTTTATAGTTTACTCGTTAACAAAATTCTTGTGCGTACTTTACTATTTGAATTGTCATTTATAATTAAAGTATCGTATTTGGTTGTTGACATAGTCTTTCAGAATCTTGTATTGACTCCCTTGTGTGAATCACTCAGTTACGAAAGATATCTTGTTCTTGAGTTCTTGATTACAGGAACCATTCAAGGTTTGACTTATAGGTGGACTAAAATAAAAGATTGGTGGTGTACTCGGTACCCTCGTTTTTTCAATTGGTATCAGAGCAGGCAAACACCTTAAGCTCTAACAATCTGTGTTTGGCTCGATCCAACCTATAAGAAAAACATGAATAAGAACAATGATTCAAGTTCTGGTAATGTGCCTCTAAGATTTGACATGACAAACTATCTCTGGTGGAAATCCGCCATGAGGTCTTTCCTTTTGTATAGAGACTTTGAAACCTGGACCTTGGTTGTCAAAGGCTATTCACCACCTTTTAAAACTGGTTCTACTTCTGAATACAAAGAACTGGTTGATTATGAGGGTGATGAACAGACAAAAGCAAAGAAAAATTTCGATGGTTTGAATGTTATTATTCATGCGGTCACTCTTGATCTCTATCACCACGTGTCTACGTGTGAAACCTCGAAAGATGCTTGGGATATTCTGGAAACCGTCTTTGAAGGGAATTCTTCTGAAAAGGAACCTCGACTGCACACTCTCGCTTCTGACTGGGAAAGCCTTCGTATGAGTGATGACGATACCTTTGAGGAATTCCACCTTAAACTATTTGAAATTGTTAATGCCTCATTTTCTTTGGGGAAAACTATTCCTGAAAAGGAAATCGTGTGTAAGATACTCAGGTCATTGCCATCCAGGTACGAAGCCAAAAAACATGTGATCCTAGAGGCTAATGGTGATCTCTCTCGTTTGATTTGAAGTACTTTAGTTGGTAAGTTGCGAATTTTTGACCATGAACGTTTATCTGAAAAGAATAAGAATCCTCTATTTAGTCTCAAAGCAAGTAATTGCTCCGAAAAGTCTCTTGAAGAGTGTGAAAAGGATGACGATTCTGAAACTAACATTGAAGAACTTGTTTCACTCTTCTCACAACAATTCAAACGACTTTGGAGACAAAATAGGAGGAATGCTTCTAAACGTTCACAGACCACTCCTCGAAAGAGAAACTTTCCAACTAAAGAAAAAAGAGAAAACCTGGGATGATGATGAAAATGTCCCACAGTGTTACAAATGTCAAGGTTTTGGACACATTTCTCCTGACTGTCCTAATAAAGATCTAACCTGGAGGAGCAAAGCATATACTGCTACCCTTGATTACATTTCCGAATCTGAATCAACCATGGAACATTTCGCAACCATTGATGAATGCAAGGTGAACAATGCTACTGGTAATGTTAATTCATTTAGCCATGTCTTGGAAAGGTTGGATGCACATGAAACAATGTTAGAAGTATTTTCTTAGAGACTATGTGATTTAGAGAAAAATGTTCAAGTCATTACAACAAAGCATCATAAATTTTATGAATGTTTTTTCAAAACAACTAAATGTTGTTGAACAAGTCTTTGATTCTCTTAAACGAGATGATGAAATCCTTGTTACTGTATGTAATGATATTCGAAAGTGTCAAAATGACATCAGTAAAATAGGGAACATGCCCTCTCATAATCATAGAAAGATTAAAAATTATGTACATGGCTCTAACAAACCAAGTACTATGAGGAAGACTCCATCAAGTAAGAAACGTAGAGAACAAAGTGATTCTTCTCAACCACATAATCACACACCTAATCAAAATTCTGATAAAAGGTTAACTAATCTCTCGAACAACAAGAAAAATGGAAAACCTCAGTATCAATGTTACTCTAGCTCTCAGAGAAGTCACTCCCATGCTTCTGACTCGAATCCTGCAGTCAAACCCTCTGTAGAAATGACTGAAATGGACAATCTCATAGCTAGTTATAAAAATGTTATTTCTAGAATGGGTAAAGAAATTACTAGGTTAAGTTCAAATTCCAACAATAGGGCAAATAATTTTAATCCTCAATATTTTACTGATATTAGTAATCTCTTGCCCTTAACAATAGGGCTAATAACAAACTAGGTTGACACATGTGTCGTAGATATCTAGGGAATTATTGTCATTTATTTTAAACTTTCTCTATATTGGAAAATATATGATTTTATTCCTAAAATATATGTATGACACAATAATGTACATAGGATATTGTTTTCGAAATTTATTAAAAAAATATTCTAAAATATTTGCTCATTCAATTCTTGATTTCTTGGAGGAAGTATATATTGGTAACAATGTGTACTCTAAGTTTAAGATCATTGGAAATAGTTCATTTCTGGAACTATGTCTTCTGCTGGTAGTGATTCTCACAAATCAAATGAAGCATGAACTATCTTGTTTCGCAACAAAAGAGTCTGTTTCGAATCAGATGATGAAAACACTTGTGTAAGCAATGAGAAATCTGAAGATTCGAACAGTGATCTCACCTTGTCCTCCATTGAAGAATGCATCAAGAATATCTCTATCAAGATGGAGATGGTGTTGAATGAAGTAAAAACTGTTGATAGAGAAATGAGAGACCATGTGAAGACCATGAATGGAAACTTTATCTGTTTTTAAAATAAAATGTCTCTATACTTGAAAGGATTGGGAAGTTTATTTAACTAACCCTGCTGAAGAAGAAGATGTTCCTCAAACATAGATGAGTCATTTGATTTCATGAACTACCACTGATCTATCTTATGTTATTCGAAACTATTATGCAATAAAACAAAATAAAAATTATTATTAGTATTATATTTGGTTGTTATTTTTCATTTTTATGATTATATATTCAAAAATAACAAAAATATGCGTGAGTTTCGAAAGCAACATTTGATTTAATATTTCCGAATCTATGATGAATATGTGTTGGAGGTTATCAAGATTATATTTTTATCTCCTAGGGAGCTGATCAATAAAATTGTTGTTAAATATCTTGATAATGCCCTCCTTATGCTTGTGGCTGTTATGTTCGTACGAATGACTTTGTACGCAGGTATAAGTATAACTATGTAAGGAGGAGATTGATTTTGTGCTAGTCATAATACTATTTATAGTATACGCATATATCAGAGATTTTTGGTATAATCTAGTGAGACTACGGACGTGTTCGAAAATCCAAAAATCAGATCTCAATCTCTATCGCTGTCAAAGATTGTTTCCGTTGTTCTCATGTCCGAGAGAATGAAAACCAACGGAGGAGAGTTCTTTTGTGAACTTGTGCTTAATTCATATATATCTTTAGGAGAGCGTGGTTGTGAAATTTACAGGGAATATATTTTATTTCTGCTTATATCTTGTATATTTCCAGACAGGTTACTTGTGCTGATTTATATATATATTGTGTAACTTGTCGAAATGCTGACCCTTACGAATGCAATCATTCTTATATGTTGAATTGAGTTTCTCGGAACTTGAGCATTTATCTCAAATAACCAGATATTTTTGAGACCCTTTGTCAATTCTTTTTGACAAAAAGGGGGAGAATATTGATAGCTTGACTCGTTCAGTTCTCGGTCTTAGACAATAAGCAGTGTCATATGGGGAGAAAAATCCGTGTGCGTATATTGAAAAATGAATGAAAGCATTAACTAAGGGGGGAGTAACACTAGTTGATACTAATGGTTACTTTCGCGTTGTGCTATAGTTGATAACAATATGTCGGACTTGATAGACATCCAAACTTACATTCAGGGGGAGTAACTGTATTGGTTATCATGTGATTTTTCAATAGTACATATCTTGTTTGCAGACGAACATATTTTGCAGGTACTATTGGTGTGCTGTCAAGCTAAATAGAAGAATTCGAAGTGTAGAACTTAGGTTTTCAATTTCTCGTTCATCTATGTAAAGAGTTTTTGTCACAAAAATAGACAAAGGGGGAGATTGTTAGAGCATGGCTCGGTCAACCTCACTAAGTGTATGTCAAACTTAGTTGTCAAATTTAGTGATCAAAACTCGACCGCTTGCAACACACATTAGAAAAAAGACTTAATTAAGTTAGTTTTAGGTTGTGGAAGATTTTGGTAGGATTTAGAATCACTACATGAAAATTCTAAGAAGATTGAAGAGCAAAAAACGACATCCAGCTTCGCATTCAAGAGGTTGGTGAATCTAAATAACGCGATTCCATTATCTTTTACGCTTGTGCTACAAAAAACAAAAACATAACTTAATGCTTGAGCTTTATGTTATGAGTTGATCACTTGTGATCAGTGTGTCTTAAGATATAACTCCACTTTATCGCTTTCGGTATTGTAGTTGTAGTTATGACATTCTATATTGCATAAAGCTTTCTTTTCTTCTCCATCTCTAAGTGATATAGAGTTTTTCCCAAAACCTGCGAGTTGGATAGTAGCAGTTGTGATGTTGTCTCTGTAGTATTACGAGATTTAATCCATCACAGTATTGTGTCTCGACTTACCTTGTCTGACTTTGTCAGATTAATTAGTACGTACTTGTATGTGCTAAATGTAATAGAGATCGTGACTCACACTTATGTTATGTAAACTCGATATACAGTTGTTCTGAGTTCGAATACTATACCATGGTTTGGCTTTGATTACTGAAGTTCTGAATCATTTATTTGATTCTCTACATATGAACATCTAGAATGCCATATCACACTTTTAGATTTCGGATTCATATTCCTGTTATCTCAACTTACGGACTTTCAAAGTTCGAAACCTCAATGTAGGTTTTGTAAAACTGACTTTGATTTCAAAACCTTAATCCGGTTTTTGTATCCATAAGCTATTGGGTCCGAAACTTAGATCTAACTTGTGACCAATGAGAAAACTTGATTCAAAACTATGTTTGCTGGCTAACAGTGACTTGAGAATCGAGACCAATAAGTCTTGACCATATGAGTTCTAAAAGGTCTATAATAAAGACTTTGGGTTTCCTAAAGGTTTATGTGAACCGGGAAATATAGCCTGTGCGTCAAGGACAAAAAGGTGTGATGCTGAAACGTCTCTTGACCACATGGACTCTCAAGTTCGACACTAAACATTTGTTAAGAAATAATATGAGTTTCTTGTTTCGAAACCTTAACCAAGGTTTTGTTAAAAAAAAAAAATCTAAAGTTCGAAATCTTAATTTGATTTCGCTATACGGAATCTAGATTTGGGAACCTTAATTTGGTTTCAGCCATATATGAACTTTAGGATCCGAAACCTTAATTTGGTTTCTGCCAAACAGAATGTAGTTTTCGAAACCTAATATTGGTTATCTCAGAATGAGTATTTTCGAAGTTCAAACTCTATCATTTTGATTTGTACTTCAACGAATTGATAAGTTTGATATTCTTATTTTGAAGTTTGAATTTGTTCATCTTCAATGTACAACTAAGTTGGTTTGAGTCGTCATCAGAAATATGGTTCGTCGCTCTAGTTAGTTGACACATGTTTTCTGATCAATGATGTACGTGATTAGATCTTTGTATGTATATACTACTTGATCAAATATTCAATTGGCTATTGTTTTGATATTTGATTTGAATTCTTGGATATCATTAATGTGACTATCTACATTGGAATCAAGAATTCATGAGAATCAACATTTTGCTATTACTCGGAGAATCATACACGGTACTTTCAATGGTATAACTTTATTGTATGATTTGGAATGTCCTTGAAACTACGTGTTCACTTAAGCTTAACACACAAGACTTGTCCATGTCTGCAATGATACGTTTATGCGGAACGTTAGCCACATTGGACCTGATCCCACTTCCACCTAGGATCGTTCTGGCCTTCCAGCAAAGCCTAGGAAGTAATGTCGACATTATTAAAGCTGATGACGACATTTGGAAGTTAATAATACCATAAGATGATTTTCGAAACTAAGGACACGTTCTATCCCATGGAGCATATTTGGTAAGCACCATATTCGAATTAATGAAATATCCAAATATATCTTATTGAGTATTATTTGCTTTGAATGCTTTTAGCCAAACATTTCATGGAATATATTTTTTCATTAATGTAAAATACTAAAGTATTAGATCTCATTAAATGTTATGAGTCTATGTGAGGAATTTCGGAATTGTTATGGAATGTGCTTTAAATGTATTTCCGAAATTAAGTTAGCCTTATTTCAAAGCTAAGCCTTCTTCTCCTGAAAGCTTTGTCCCTTGTCATTAATAATTAAAGTATCGTATTTGGTTGTTGACATAGTCTTTCAGAATCTTGTATTGACTCCCTTGTGTGAATCAATCGGTTACGAAAGAGATCTTGTTCTTGAGTTCTTGATTACAGGAACCTTTCAAGGTGTGACTTATAGGTGGACTAAAATAAAAGATTGGTGGTGTACTCGTTACCCTCTTCTTTTCACTTTCATTTCAGGAAAGATTGATCTTGGTTAAGCATGTTTTATGTAGTATTCCTATCTACAATTTGTCTGTTTATAAATGGCCTAGAGTGGTATTGAAGGAGTGTGAAAGAATTATAAGGAACTTTCTATGGTCTGGTGATCCAGCAATAAGAAAAGTGATAACCTTAAAATGGGATCTTGTTTGCTCTCCAATAGAGGAGGGAGGTTTGGGTTTAAGAAAACCGAAAGTAATCAACAAGTCCTTACTTATGAAGCTGCTATGGAAAATGCAATCAGAAAATGATAAGTGGGCTAGATACTTTCAAGCTAAATTCGAGGATATGATAGGTGAATGGATAAGCTATTACAAGAAATCCTCTGTTTGGACAACACTTAAAGAAGTAGTGGATGAAGTAAAAGCGGGTACTAGAGATAGGTGGTGGTGAAGATAGGAGAATATGGATTTTCACTTCAACTGGAGATTTTTCTCTTTCATCAGCAGCTGAGAGCACTAGAGAAAAACACCTTAAACTAAAGTGGCCTAAGAAGGTGTGGCATAGCAATCACCCTAGTATGGCTAGTAATAATGTGTGGAAGATAGTGAGGGGTGTCTGTGCTACAGATGACAATATGAAAAAGAGAAAATTTCAATTATGTTCAAGTTGTATTTTTTGTAAGCAAGTTGAAGAAACCCTAGAACACTTGCTTTGGTATTGCAACTATGGTGAGCTGATATGAAAATGGTTAGGTGGCTTATTCGGTTTTATAAATCCAAGATAAGGATTCTAAAGTTCACTGCAGAATGTGATATAAGAATGAAAGCTGAAAAGTGGAATTCAACTTATGATCTCCAGGTATTGAAGCATTTTGGATTGAGCTACAGAAAGGTTAAAACATTAAAGGTTATTGAAACTTTTTTCTAGTTACCTCAAGAGAACCAGTTGCTTCTATGTTGTGATGGTGCTTGTAGGGGCAATCCAGGAATGGCTGGTTTTGGATTTATAGGTAGAAATCATATAGGAAAGGTTGTTATTGCTTTGGCAGGTGGACTGGGGGTAACTTCAAACTACATTGCAGAGGTAATGGCTATGTTATGTGCAGGTGAATGAGCTATTGCACAGGAATTTCAAGATATTATCTTCAGAACAGATCTAATGCAGTGATTACAGCCTTCAGTATTGGAAAGATTTCATGGTATGCAATTAATAGATGGAAAAGAATTTGTGATAAGGTGAGAAGATGGTGTTTTCTACATAGTTACAGAGAAGTTAATTTCTCTGTTGAATGTCTAGCCAAGAAGGGATGAATGATGAGAGAAGGAGAAAGTATCAGTTTTGATTCTAAACCCCATTTTTTTTGTTTACTCTTGAGTTTCCAAATAAACCTTATTACAAGTTTTGTTAAAATTGTTTTGAATAATTCCTGTTTCTTTAGGCTGGCAATCTTAATATTGCCTGTAAAAAAATTGTTGTAATTTTGGTCTTCTTCTGTCATCAATAAAATTCCTATTATTGAGTAAAAAAATAAAATTGGCTACACATTAATGGTTTTTTGGTGCGAAATTTCGGTTTTTTTTTTGTTGTCTGGCTTTTTGGATTTTCGGTTTTTTGTAACATCAAACCAAAACCAACCGTCGAGAATGGGTTTTTATGGTTTTAGGTTTTCGGTTTCTGGATTTTTCGATTTATGGTTTTTCGGTGTTTTTTTGTTAGTTTTTCTAACATTTGGTAGATACCTTAAGGTTTTTTTTGCCCCCCCCCCCCCCCCTAAGAGAGCAACTTGAGCCTTTAATTATAAAAAATAACCCATTTTTGAAAGTTTCTTCCAAAAATTAATATACAAAAATACCCCTAAATGATTAATATAGACATTGACTTTTTGGTATTTACAGTAGCACCACAAAGGTTTAGACTTTTGTGGTGAATCACATTTAGGGCCTAGACTTTGGAAGTAAAGGCCTACACTTTGGCGGTCTAGAACATTCTAAACCTACATGGCGCCTATGTGGCAACCCTCAATTTAGAGTCTAGACTTTGGAAAGTAAAGGTCTACACTTTGGTGACCTAAATAAACTTCCAATTGTAGACATTTATGTATGGTCTAGACTATGTTAAAAAGAAAGTCTACACTTTTTAACATAAAACTAATTCCAAATATAGGCTTTTCGTGCGGTATAGACTATAGTAACACAAGGTGTAGACCATAAGTACCGTGGTCAATCTTAACTGACCAAATTTTTTGTAGAGAAGGTCTAAACTATTTGAGGATATAGAAGTCATAAAAATATTGCCAGGGGTAAAATTGATAGACAAACCCATTTTTTGTATTATTTTTAGAAGTGCTATATGGGTATTTTTATGAAGTACACCCAACTTAGAGGGCGGATGTTTTCAGACCTTATCCATTGGACAAGCACTTTTGTTATAGGATCTCCCGACCATATGTCCAATGTAACTCCTAATGCTACTGAAAACTTAACTATACCCAGCGATTTTCTCTTCCAATATGATTAACAAAAATAATTTATAGGCAACAACAACCATAGCTTGTTTATACAAATAGTAATGATATTCTTCACATTGATGTTCTTCAATCTAAAATTATTTAACCTCCAAAATCAAGGGTTTGAGTTTTAAGGTCTACGATGCCGAATTTCGGATGATTGGCGATGTAGATTGGCGATCCCAGGAGTTTGATCTCCGGCACCTACAATATTATGCAAAAATGGATCAACAACTTCAATTGAGATATCATCACAATCTGTTGTATGATCTCCATCAATTACCATGCTCAAATCTTGATCCACAGCTTGTATAAGGGGACCTGCATTATCAACAACACCCTCACTAGGTAAATGTCTGCATGCAGCTTCAACCAAGCCATTAATATCTGATGCACTAATGACAACACTGTTTTCATCTTTACGAACATGTTGGTACTCAAAATACGTGATCAAGCGCTTTTCATCATATTTACTAGTATAGACTCATGCGCGATGCGCCTGCTGCTCCGTTTCGACCTTCAACTGAGATTAAACTTTTCACTAAACTAATTTCATAGGAACTTTCAAACTAATTTCAGCGCAACTTCCATTTTTCCATCTTACAGTTGACTACCAATCCTCCTTCCCTAATTTACATTTTGTTTGATTTGATTAAAATCGGTGTTCACAGTGTTTGACAAAGGAAGAAAAAAGGAACCGTGAAGCCCTATTTTTTCTCCGTGTTTTTGAATGGACGAAAAATCGGTAACACAAAGGAAGAAAAAAAAGGAATAAAAGAGGGACATTTTAGTAAAAATAGGGCTTCACGGTTCATTGGAAAAGGCCTCATAGAAAAGGATGTTTTTTTTATTATAGTGAGATAAAACTCGTTACGCAGATGGACGAGCTTTCCCGAGACCGTAGTGCTGGCATCGCCCAAGATTTATCTGTTTTCCCACAAGAACATAGCAAAAAACACAATGACGGCGAAAACCACAAAGCCTCCTGTAAGCGAGAAAAGGACACGAAAGCTGTCTAGTTTGAGACTAGTTGAGGAGCTTAAAGGGTCAGTCTTTGGACAAGTACTTTTTGAGGTGCTCCCAAAAGCAACTTGTTTCGTTGTCATTGTTTCACCATCCTCTCTTAGTTTTAGTATTTGTCTCGAAATATCGGGACCTAAAGGGGAACCTTTGGGAAGACCTGTAAAGTTTATATATTCACGGAAGTTAGTACCAACCAGATTTGCAGTGCTACGTTCAAGAAAGAGATATGAGAGACACTTACAAATGACCATCCGTCATTTGGATATATTTCGCCAACCGTCATGTATTTGTCGCAATATTTTGCAAGGAGGAGCTCGATATAAGGGAGCTCCTCAAAAGCAGCGACAATGCCCCCCTTACTTGGCCCTTCAGAGAAAAGTTCGTCAAATTCTCCAAAAGTTCGTCAAATTCTCCAGGAGTGTTATACGTTTTCAGATTTAACTCTTTAAATCCCATTCCCTTTAACTGGTCCAACACAAATGAACCTTCTTGATAACCTACACTATATCGGTATCGGATAAGTTCCTTAACATCGGTGTAGGTTGGCTCAAGTCGCCTTATTGTTAACATGGATGCCAAGTTAGCTGTATAACTTTGCGTGAGAATTAACACAAGAAAAAGCCAAATTCCCATAACAATCCTACCCAAACTGCTTAGCACCCGTTCCTCTGCAAAACAAGAAAATTAGTTCTTTTTTAATAAAGAAATTAGTGTAAATATGGTGTCAGAGAAAAGTAGGCAATTGTGCAGTATATACCAGCCTATCTTAATGTTACCAATAACATGGTTTGTTTTCTAATTCTACCTACCTAAATGGGACTTAGGAGTAGTTAAAGAACTAATATGAATTTAATATTTGCCTAGTGTGAATGGGCACACGCAAATCAACCAATGAATTCGCAGACATGCACGTTTGAAAAAAATCTAATATGTACAATCTATGTGTAAACTGAATCAAACGAATATTCAAAGTTCATTAATTACTCTGAGCAAAGACGAGTGTTGAGACGGAGAATGAAAGCATTGTGCCCAATTGGTAGGCAGAATGAGGCCCTCCTCTGAACTCTCTGTTCACTCTGTGTTCAAGAATCCAAATGGCAACACCAATAATAAGAAAGAAAACACCCGTTGTTACCCAAAGTTTCCACTCTAATGGCTTGAGGAATATCCAAGTAGTCTTACTCATATCTTGTTTTGCTAACACAATCATTGATACGCCACCTTCATTATACGGTAATGTAAAATCGACATACTCTGATCTTTTGGCAGTGATAGTAATATCTCCAACCGCAACATCAAATTTCTGCACAAGAGGTATGCATTCGTAACTTAAAAAATAAAACATAAATAGACATAAAATGGTCAAGGGATTCACGAGTCTCTATATAAATCTTACACCCTGAAAATTTATCTTGAACACTTAAACTAAGTAACTGACTAACCTGATCCCTGACTCCTTTTACAAGATCATTGTAGCTTCCAGGTTTGCTCTTATTACTGATCAAAAAAGGAACAAATTCATAAGGTACAGTGTAGTTCAGTATACGTACTGCAGCCTTAAACACTTCCGCACTGTAACCAGTAACATAACTTGAATTTTGAGTTGCTCTCGGGAATTCAGTAAAACCATTTTTTACTGGAACCCCAATTCGTAACGGTGGCTCGTTTGTCGAGATTTCCCAACCTTTTGGAACTACACCTGTATCTCCAGGCCATATAATGGGGCTTAAATTATTGTCTGTTGTGCTTTTATTTTTACCAACTGAACTAATATTCTTTATAATTCCATCTATAGGTGTCCAAATTCCAATTTGTCTAGCCCCATTTCCAATAACATTGAGTATTTGAAAAGTATTATACTGCAACTGCCCATTGACGATATTGAACTTGCCACTCATGGGGTCTTTGAGTTTGATATTTGAAATTTTCCGCAATACTTCTGGGCCTATCTGCGAAACACCCATTCTCTCTATATCGCCTGAGTTTACATTTACGTTTCCCTTATTGAAATTAGGATTGAGACTTCCAAGTTTCTCAACTGCACTGGCTAATGCCCTAACTGTATCATATGCCCATATGCCGAACATATCCAAATTCATGTCCAAATTTGGATTCTGTTTTTGAAACCTATATTTCCATTTAGCTCGAAATGAGTTTAGCTTTTTTGATTCTGGAACATAAGGTCTTATGCCTATTACCCCTTCCATTGAAAGGCTGATTTAGGGGCCGGAAAAAGTGATAGGGGGACAGGGATTTTTATCCCTATCCTAGAGTGTGTTATAAGGGGTGTCAAAATGATATGAAAAGTCTAAGTTACCCTTTTAAATTAAGGATTAACAAAAACCTTTATCTTCTTCTTCATCGTCTTATCGTCTCCTCCCGTTGTTTAATTTTGTCTATGATTAAGTTTTATGTTTTGATTCCTCTTTCGAATGGTTAAAAATGATAGTTCAGAGTGATTTTCGGCTGGGTAAAACCCTAAAAATCTAGACGAAAATCAATTATCGTCTGTGTCGAAAAATAAGTTACCAAATGTGTCGCAGCCAATCCAGCCGAAAATAGGCTTAATTTTGAAAAAGCTAGCCGAAAATTTACTGTACATCGTCTTCTTCATCGTCTTCTTCTATTTTCGGCTGGATTCTGGGTTAAAATTGAGCCGAAAATAGGCTATGGAATCACAAAATCTAATTTAGTTTCGGTTGGATTTGTTGACAAAAATCCAGACGAAATTTAATGGTGGTGGTAGCGGTGGCGCTGGTGCCGGTAGTGGTGGTGGTGGCGGCACTTTGAATAGTTTAACAACTAATCTAAGTTTAGTTAAACTAATCTGATTCATTAGTTCTAATTAAATAGGGATATTTTGGTATTTAAAAAAATATGTCGGATAAGGGGTTTTTGAAAAAGCTTAGAAATAACTCTATTTTGTTTTATTATCCGGTCCCCCTATCACTTTTTCCGGCCCCTAAATCAGCCTTTTTCCATTGTATCAATAACAGAAGAATTAAATGTACTTAAGTAATTGCCTAATCCATCAGTGACTATCCAAGAGTACCCTTTACTCATCATACCAATTTCTTTGGCTTTAGGAAAAATACGCACTCCCAGTGGCGCGGTCACATGGAGAATGAATACTCTAGTTTGCATTCTTGTTAATCGATTAAGTTCATCGTCTATTTGTTCATCAATAGCTGAACTTGGAAATACACTCCGATAAGGTACTCTGGTGTTAATGTTTTGAAAAGCGTCTATCAAATATGGAATAATACCTTTACCATATTCAGTATCTGCATAAAGAGGTACAACTTCTCTCCATCCAAAAACTTTAATAATTGCAGCAATAACATTCACTTGAGACGAATCATTTAGTGTTGTGCGAATGAAATAAGGATTTTGAGACGGCGAAATTGAAGGACTTGTTGCACTGAAAGAAACAACCGGAACCTGAGATCTATTTCCAAGGTGCATCATGTAAACAATTTGTGCTGATGTTGTTAGTCCAATGATAGCTTGCACTCCTTCAGTTTTGATCAGATCTGTGGCTGCCAAATGTCGCGAACAAAGAAATATTGCATTATTAGTCATGATATATCCCAGATTTTTAATAGTAGAAAATTTAAAAGATGCATCAGTCTGATACTCAAGAGAGACAACAACCCATTTTGTAAACGTAAAATATTTTTATTAGCAAATTATTATTCCCATCAAGGAAAAAAAATATAGGGGAATTTATTGTAAGCATTCACATTCCTATATGTCCATAAAAAAATATTTAAGGGTTTTTTACATTTATGTCCCATTTCTTTTTTGTGTTTACAAAATTGTCCCGTTTTTTTCGAAACTTTCAAAGTAGTCCCGTTACAAAAATTCCACCCAGTTACAAGTTAACTAGAGTTAACTGACATGTGGCAGATTTAATACCACTTAAGTTGACTAATATACCCTTTGATTAAATATTATATTACCACCATAGAAATATTAACCGAATAAGTCAACTTACCACCATTGAACAACAGTCGAGACCAGTACTCCAAACAGCCATCTTCTCCTGCAACATAAAACCACCATACAACTTCTTGCAAACAAGAACTCCTAGCAACAGAGTAAGGTAAACAAATATAGAGAAATTTTACATCGTTGCAAATGCAATATTAAAGTTGCATCTAACGATACAAGTGCTACCATTAATTAATAATTTCAAATCAAAGCTCCAAAAACAAAAGATCTGGGACATGATACCCAAACCCTATAGTCTCAATAGAAACTGAACTAAAACATAAACAAACAACAAATGCAAGAAAGGTCTAAATTCAAAAGTAAAAGAAAATAGAAACAACGTAATCCAAACTATATATGTCTTTCACTGAAAACACTCTACCGTTGAGTAGCTTTTGTTGGCTTCTTACTTGTAGGAATAGTTCCACCAGAACTTCCAGTTTGTGATGACTGGGCTTGAGAAGTATGTCCATTTTCTTCAGCTCTAGTCCTCTTCCTTGAATTCGAACCGACTGCACCTCCAGCACAGGTTGTCTTGTTGTGACCAGGAAGCTTGCATATGCTTCAACACCTGGCTTTCTTCTCAGTTATAGTCTCATCATAAGCCTTCCTTCTAGGCCTCCCTGGTTTCCTAACCAGTAGTGGAGGAACAATAATTGTTCCCGGCTGCATAAGAGAAGTGCAAACTAAGTAATTAATATGGCATCTATTAACACAGACCATTGCTACTTAACGTAAATAGTAAAAGCCCTATGAAACAAAAACCAAGAAAGTCTCAAAGAAAATAAAACTGGGATGATAATAGGAATTAAACTGAGATGCTAGATAGTCTGGTTACATGAGATATATCATAAATCCTCGAAAGAAAATTTATTAGGACTCTAACCTTGGCATTATCTAGCTCCAAATGGTGCTACATAAGCCATGTGCAATGACAAAAAACTACAGATTTCACATTAATTCCTCTATGTGAATGGTTTATCAAAGTCCATTCATTCAATCATCTTATCTAATCTGCATTACTTTGCACAAATACATTTAGCTAAACCTAATATGTAAACAACGATGTGGTCAAAGTCCATATGCATGTTCGGACACGCACAAAAAAGTTCAAATAGAAAACAAGGAAGTTGTAATAAACTCTGAAAATTCAAGATAAAAGCATTACCTTTGTTTTCTTTCTCACGATCCTCTTCGGGACCACTGCTTTTCATGCTAAAATTCTGGAAAAACTCCTTTCCAATTTCCATCATCTGCACCCTCACTGTACATGAGTGGTTGGCTCCATGTACCGAATACCTAATTTGTGGGTTACAAAGCACTGAAGTTGACTTGACACCCCGGCTACATAACAAAGAGATCATATTCAGTAGGGAACAACAAATATCATCGAAACTGATGAAATACATACACATATAACAATCTGTGATGAAAACAAAGTACTTCAAACATTGTATTACTGCTAGTTTTATTACATTAACTACTACTAATGGAAATATAAATAACGCACCACCATAGACTCACAACAACAACCCTATTATAACCACCCAGTTTGACATAAAAGGAAAACACATTGGGAAGCACGGGAGAGGAATTAACAACTATAATTGTAGATTAAGAATGGTTGCAAACTCATAGACACATAATATATAAGTGAAGTACCATCAACAAACAGAAAATATTAGTAGTAGGGAACAACATATACAGTACAATTGACAGAAACATCTAGCTAATGGCACAATAATATTACCAACAGACAACATTATTTAACAAACAAACCATGGTATGACAGATCATACTCTTCACTATTTACCACACTGATAAAGAGCATCTCACTTCACTAAGAACCCAAAAAAGAACCATTAGTAGACCATTTCACCATCCTAATAAAATACAAATCATTTGACATTTGGGTAATGTCATAAATAGTCCAAAATTGACACATCTAACTCAAGTTCTTTACGCTTTCAGCAAATTAGATTTTCTGTTATGGAACACAAAGGCTTCTGCACAAACATGGATATTTAACAAGGCTACCCATCATAAAAAGAGAACCCCAAAAGTTCCTAAGTTAACTGTCTACCACGATAATCATACTCAAAACAGAATCAGCCATGTTTACACTCAAACTAGAGAACATTTGAAACTTATATTTAGTATTACTGAGCTGAAGTGTATAGAAAGTAAAGTTGGAAAACACAGGCATATCATCTTCACTAACAACTCAACAAAAACCTAATAGACCATTACATGGACCTAACAAAACATATATCATTTCGATAACATTTGCTACACCTATACAGACCCGAAACTGAAAACCGTAATTTTCTTTCATCGATTTACAAAAGCCTGAAATTAAAATCCAATTTTCAGAACTGATGAAACAAAGCCCTAAATCAAAACCCAATTTTTCAGAATCGATTAAAAAAATCCTAATTGTAAATTGAGCAAGAAAAACCCAAAATATATAGCATTGAAACATATAAAAAAAATTAAGGGTTCATGATTTTATACCTGATTTCACAGTTT
Organism: Papaver nudicaule; assembly: GCA_023529015.1. NCBI lineage: Eukaryota > Viridiplantae > Streptophyta > Magnoliopsida > Ranunculales > Papaveraceae > Papaver > Papaver nudicaule. The sequence goes on from JAJJMA010249879.1 coordinate 25,766, forward strand.
CATCACCAACCATAAGCTCCATCGTCTTCTTCTCCATTTCTTCAACAAAAATGAATATCTCACTCAGAAATTAGTTAGGGTTTCAACCGCTGTTACTTTATCGATTTGTTTTAGGATAGAATGAAAACCCAAAACCTAGTTTTCTCTATATACAGGTGATAAAACAACCCATCTAATTGAAACCCTAGCTAATTTCTGGCGGGAATTGCAGCGATAAGGATACATAAGTGCGGGAAATCAAGCGATAAAAGATAGATTTGTTAAGTAGTTGCAGATTTTGCCTATATCCCCGTAAGAATTTCAGTTTTCTCTCCATTGCCGCCATCTTGTCAACCACAAATACAATATATATTCTGTTCTCAGTGTTTCAAGTTCTGAGTTCTGACCAGTAGAAACGATGGAGTGGGTATATGCGTCTTTTTGAATTAATTAATCTTACACCTGTCCTTCCAGATGGAGGATTTTTCTAACCACTTGCCTCCGTCCTACTCTCTAACTATGTTCCGCCGTTAACTTTGGACGGTGGGATACTTAAGATAAATTTTTAAAAAAACGGGATAAGACAGTATATCGGTCCGATAAGTTGGGACAAAAATGACTATTTCCCAATATTTAACAATCTACGATCAAATTAACCCATTGCTGATGCAACAACTAAAGGCTCTCTTTTATGAGAAAATTTATCTTGCGGTAGGGAAGAAATGGCGATGATCAATTTATCACTTGCACAAAAGCATTTACACCCCAGAATGTTGTAAGTGCTTGTGGGAAAGTTTACCAGGCATTACCTAGAAATTATGTGATTTGATTGTGAGTTTGATTTGTGTTGTTAAGAATTGCTCAGCATCCACGTGCTAACTATGTCGGTTCTTTTAGAAAGAAAACTAATGTATGTTCCAACGGTTAATGTTACTACACTAATAGAAAACTCAATAAATCGAGGATATTTTCCTTTCTCCCAAACAGAAAAGGAAACCCATCCTCTTTTTCTTCCTTTGCCCAGATCTAGTCCTTTGGAAGACTAGATATGGGCAAAGATTTTTTTGTTTTATCTTGTTTTTAATAGTATCTTCCATTTTTGGTGATTTTATCCTCTCTTTCTAGCGATTTATCCGCGCTTTATAGTGGTTTTTTCTACAGATTTGTTCGTAGTTCGTTATGTTAGATACATGTACATCG
>JAJJMA010249893.1:2487-17740 GCA_023529015.1 Papaver nudicaule
ATATCTTTCTAGAGTAGAAGGAGGTGGATTTGAGAATTTGAGCAGATTGAATGAGTGTCATAATTACGTGTGTGTGTTTTTTTTTTTGTCGAGAACTTTGCACAAAGCCGAAATCACTAATATTGATGGAACAGTAAAATAGGTCAGAGAAACCAAATTCTAAGCTAAAATAACAAAAGCAGTATGATGAAACCAACTATTTGTGCCAATATTGTCTCATACTAAATCTAACAATGATAATTTGACGACGACCGAAGGGAGGAGTCCTCTATGGGACGAAAATTGTATCTTTTGTCAGTCACAAAATTTGTGCAGTGAAATTAAAATTGGTTTACAATTTCAATAATTTCAGAATCAAATTGAGATAATCAATCGAATTTAGAGTAGATTTCCTTCTAAAAATTATGAGTTTTTCATTTCCCTGTTCATAATATTTGATAGATGTGTTTATAATGAATGTGTGTGTTTTATCCCATTTAATATTGCAAATTACAAGGTTTGTCAAGATTTCTCTGTGAAAAAGCAGGGGGGAATTGCACAAAATAGTCCTGTAACATGATATAATTACAAAACTAGTTTATAATTCACAAAGTACTTTCCATATATATTTCGTGACTTCCTTGTCCTCGAACTATCCGCGTAATCCCTAAACATATCCCAACATTATAGGTAATCCTCTCATTAATTCTATCTACCATTTCTCTGTGTGTAACTGCGGAACAATCTCCATTGAAGAGACGCAGAGAATGTAAAGATCGTGGGCCAGGGTTTGTGAAATCTCTCTGGCAAGGATCCCATTCAATCTCAGTTCCGTATTCGTACCCAAAATTGGTAGATTGTTGTTACCAGATTCGTCAAAATTTGAGATGTAAACCTACAACATCAATCTGATTGAACTATTGGTTTAATACACGATGCCGATGTAAACAAAAAACTTGAAACAAAACCAAAGCTGTTTCTGTTAATTGATGTTTTATTGAGATTCATGCTCAAAAATGCAGCTCTTTATTTCGGGTCATCAATCTCATCATTGCAATCATTTAGATCAGCACCCTCATCATTGAGGTTCATCTCGCTGTTAATGATGTTTCAATTAAGCTCAGGTTGCTGTTCCTGATGTTTAGTGAAGGGATTATTTCCTTTTATAAGACAGATGGACAAATCCAGTTGAATTTAGCTCTTCCCTCTGTTACACACTTTTTTATGGGCATAATCAACATCCTTTAATTTTTCCTTAACCAGTGCGTTAATATCTCGTCGCACAGATGTATATTCAACACCGCAGGAACAAAACAAGGAGAGTGCATATACGGTAGTATTAAGTTAAGAGCCGAAGGCTCGTACTCGGCTAGGGTCCCACATAATGCATGGGTCGCACCATGGTCTGTTGTAGACTACAAAAATAGTAGTGATAAGTTAAGATTTAGCCGGCTCAACATCGCAAGCCGCTCCAAAAACCACTGCTGGTTCGCACAAGCAAGGCATATCGGGTAGTACTTTTTGCAAAAATATATAAATACGTCGAACATGCATCTCACCTAAATCGCACATGGATCGCAATACAGAGGAGTAGTTTCTGCAATTCCTTGTAAACATGTGGGTGGACGAAACACTCGATCTTCATTGGTCAGTTGAAATAAGGAATGGTGTAGAGACTTAGGGGACCATCACTGTTTTGATTTGTGGGTCAAATATTATTTTGAGGGTGAAAACCTAAACACTAAAACGCTCGAATCAGTTCTTTCATCTGGTTCCTTGCTTCTATTCCCCAGCACAACTCTGTCTAAATTTTACTCGTTACCCCGAAGCATCCGAGATATAAATCCACAAAGCAGTGATAGTGAATGCGAGGATGAGGCTGGGAATAAAACCACCCCACCCACTCTAGAGATTAACTGGAAATGAGGATGGCATTAGAAGTTGCCTTGGAGGAGTTTCGGGAGGGAGAAGAGGATGGGGCTAAAGAAAATTTTGCTGTTGAGAGAGGTGATGTTAGAGAAGTCCTCTGCATCGTAAAATCAAACAATAATCCTTAAGAGTAGTTCTTGTGTCGTTGAAGGGTGTCGTTGAAGGGTGTTGGAGGATGGATAAGCACAGGGGAAGAAGGGGCCAGTGGCGAAAGATACTTCCTCATAGGTTACTGTGTACGTGAACTCCACACAGGGTTCCTTACAGAGTAAGGTTTCAAGTGATTTTATTTAAGCTAATGACAAACTCCTTTCGGCTCACTCACACTGCAATTCTACTTACATTTAGGGTACTTGGCGGAGTTTCAAAAAAACTTAGTATGTACATGGAAACACCGTCTTTTTCTGCTTATAACAGTTTCAAAGGAGTATCTAGTGGCCTAGTGGTGGACTACTAACAGTTCATCCACCAGGCTACACATTTAATCGTAACCAAAACATATATGCAGGTGAGCGTTTGTCAGTATGCGGACCTTTGCAATCAGGTTACGATTACGTTGCAGTCTGATTGCAAGAGGAATATCTCATTTGGGTTATGTTCATATATTGACCTCTTTATGGACACCGGCCCTTTGCTGAGAAATGCAGAGTTTAAACAGGCGCTTTTATTTCACAAGATTTTTTGGAACAACTTCATATGGAACATCCTTCCGTTATCATGCCTTTGATCATAACCAACTACCAGTTATGGAAAAATAAAATACAAGTGAAAGTAGGTTTAACTAGCCTTTAATGTGTTAAGACTGTTAAGATACTTGTAACAAGTTTGCCTAAAGAAGTTTGACTAGAGACCATTATACCTGTTTCTTGTAAAGTTGAAGACCTTAAGTCTCCAATAAGTAGTGCAGACTATTTTTTGCACCTGTAAAGGTTATACCTCGGGGTCCAACCAATGCTCATCGTTACTTTACCATGGGGTAGTCTTTCATATCCAGTAAATGTCTCCTTGACTTTTACTTTACTGGTGTAATTAGTAGAGAGAGGAGGTTGGAGTAATTTTTCTGTGTTTCATTTCACATGATTTGGGTCCACTGTCAGCATACGGCTGTGATTTGATCTCCCAGAAATTGGCGCAATCCTGTTCGGCCGTTTCACTTTAGCTATGTTGATGCGGAGCATGCAGTGTAATTTTGTAGGCCTAGAGTACTAGGTGCCATAATTGTTTTGCAACTTCCGAGTGCGAGAGGGTGGTATGGAAACCTGTGCAACTTCATTTTCCACCACAATTTTTTTTCCAGCATAAATCTTAAAACAAGATTTTAATTCAGAGCATACCGATTTTCCTTCGGCATCAACGATGATGAAACCATTGGATGTGAATGTTCTTTTTGTGGATTCCTTTGGCTTTATCTACTGCATGCCAGACCGGAAGTATGAGGAATTGCCTCTCAACGATCCTCCATGGTTCCTTGCACAAAGGGATCTTGTCATGTGTGGTTGCCCTTTGAGTGCAAGACATGAAGGACCTGAAAAGCCCCCTGGTTTCACTGAACCAAGGAAAAAGAAACAGAAGGTGAAAGAAGAGCCCAGTGATTTCATTGACAATATTGATCGTCATCAGGTAAGTAACTGCTGCTTCTGTGAACTTTGTGGTGATCAGAGACATTTTAATTTCTATGTTCCTGAAATCAATCCCCTGCAATCTATGCATTACCAAGTGTCTAGGCCACCCTCTAGGGATGGATTGCATCATTTTCCACTTGCAATTGTTGTACCCATGTATGCTGAAGTTAATGGTAGAAATGGTGTTATAGAGCATGTTGCTCTTAAGGGGTCTCCCACATACTTGCAGAGTACAGTGGTGGGTGTTAGAGAGCTTAAGGAGTATGAATTTACTCTTGAAAGGCACAGCCTTAGATCTTTCACCATAGATCACCCACACACTTGGCTTGTTCTTGCTGGTACTGGAAGTCAGGGGTTCAAAATTGTGAAACAGGGTAATGTGATGTATGGTGGTGGTGTTGATCATGTGCCCAGGAGGGTTGTGGGGGGTGAGCATATGGGTTTTATGGCCTCCTTGCCAGAGGGAGTTGAGCCAACATTGGATATTCCTTTCTTAGATTTTGATTTGGCCAATATGACTGAGATGAAAGGTCGATCATTTGTCATTTCCAATCCCATTCTTCAAGAACTTTTCACAGCACGTCCTGATACCTGGTATGTAGTTGTCGGCAAGGGAATAGATGGGTTTGTTGTAGCTTCTGAAGGAGATGTTGTTCATCCTGGTGGATGTTCTTTTGGGCCACAGCTCATAACAGGGGATATAAGAGAGGGTTATGTTGCTACTCCATTGGATGTGCCTGATGGTGCTGAATTGCCAAGCTATATTCTGACAACCAGGATGCAGACTTTCTATGGAAGTGGTAGTTATTTTGGTGGTACTTCTGCACGTGCGACGGAATTTACTCTTGGAAGGCACAGCCTTAGATCTTTCACCATAGATCACCCACACACTTGGCTTGTTCTTGCTGGTACTGGAAGTCAGGGGTTCAAAATTGTTAAACAGGGGGATGTGATGTATGGTGGTGGTGTTGATCATGTGCCCAGGAGGGTTGTGGGGGGTGAGCATATGGGTTTTATGGCCTCCTTGCCAGAGGGAGTTGAGCCAACATTGGATATTCCTTCATTAGATTTTGATTCGGCCAATATGACTGAGATGAAAGGTCGATCATTTGTCATTTCAAATCCCATTCTCCAAGAACTTTTCACAGCACGTCCTGATACCTGGTATGTAATTGTCGGCAAGGGAATAGATGGGTTTGTTGTAGCTTCTAAAGGAGATGTTGTTCATCCTGGTGGATGTTCTTTTGGGCCACAGCTCATAACAGGGGATATAAGAGAGGGTTATGTTGCTACTCCATTGGATGTGCTTGATGGTGCTGAATTGCCAAGCTATATTCTGACAACCAGGATGCGGACTTTCTATGGAAGTGGTAGTTATTTTGGTGGTACTTCTGCACGTGTGACAGAAGAGAAAACTGCTAGTGGAACTGACATAACCAGGGCAATTGTGCCTTATGTACCCACACCACAGGTAAGTGACATCATAGTTTCTAATAACTATGGTAATGTAGTTGTTAATATAATTGTTAGGAGCTAAAAGTATAATCATGCTTGTGTATGATTTTAGTGCAGTAGGGGCTAAAAGTATGATCATGCTTGTGTATGATTTTAGTGCAGAAATTAATGTATATGAACTGCAATTGCAGGTATGGAAAGAGGTAGCAGTAGAACTCACCCAAGCTGGTCGTATGGAGGAGGTGCAGAGAAATCGGTTGCCAATGGAGTTGAGGAGATTGCAAGGGATTCAGCATTGGGGACATCCAGTTCCAGAGGATAATTCCACCATTCCAGCACCTATTTCCCAGAGAACGAGGAGCAAGCGACTGACCAAGAATGTGAATCAAATCTAAGCAACCAGCAGCAATGGCAGACCCAGCAATGTTTTCATGGTTTTGTGATTTTTTTTCTTGTTTTTGGTTTCTTTTCTGACCCCCGAGTAATTTTTTGGTTTTGATTGTGGGAGGGTGGTAGTCACGGGGTTTCTGTCTAACATTGAACATGGCTGTTCTATTAGTGAATTGGTATTTGCTAGTTGAGTTGACGGTGATGGTTGGAACATTAAGATGTTGATTGTGAAAGTATTTCTGATGTCGATGTAAAAGTCTTACGAGTTCCGGTAATATGGACTGATAGGATCCCACTACTAAGTCACAAGCAGTGGGGACCTATAGTGAACCTTAGATCACCGTTTTGTCCAAAACAGTGAATTATAGGAGGGGTTTTAGACCCTTTGACTAGAATAATGTTTGCACCAGTTGTAAAAATCAAATCCAATTAAAGTATTCAGCCGAATTCAAAATGCAAAACATTGTATTCATTCGATCATTGTAAAGGTTGTACATTATGAGCTAGTAGTTAAAAACTGTTCCCGCTGGGGATAAAAATGCAATAAATAAAGCACAAATTGCATCAGTTCATGGAACATGTCTCGCAACCAGCTATCAACGGACTGGTGCCAGTTCCACCAGATGAAGGGTGATTATTCAATAATGGTGAGCCAGTACCTGCACGAGCATTAGGAATACAGCAAGAACTTAACCACACAATTTATGGGTCTTGGGAACAGTAATAACTGCCTCATTGCTTTCGCTTGTGCCTTGTATTTTCCAGAGAGTCGTCGGGAAGCTACAAGAGTCACTGTATCAAGAACTCCAGCATACTTCAAAAAGAGTTTTATCGCATCCAGCTCCACTGGTTCACCTGCAAAATCCTTGAATGTGATTGACTTGAGGTGTAGTAGTGAACACTTAAGATCAACTTGATCAGGAAATTAAATCGATTTTAAGAAGCTTTACATTAGAAAGCATTTCAAAAAACTTGATCAGGACAAATTTATCGTCACGACATATATCGGTATCTGCCTCAGTGAGTAACGGAAAGCTGTCCAAAACACATTCAAATTCTGCCGGCATGTGTCCTCTATAACAGATGTTCGTCAGATTAGGTGCACAAACCTTCATTTTAGACCCTCCAAAATGACAGGTTCTTATGCATAAGTTCTTCAGTGCAACATTTTCAATGCAAATATCCTTTTTAGAATCACAAAATTTCAAACTCAACTCTTCAAGATTGGGGCAGTTTAAATGTAGTTGTTTTGTCAAGATTCGATCCACACAACTTACAAGTTTTAGCCGAAATATATTGAGCTTAGGAAAACGAACCGTGTCTGGAAAATTGAATCTTGCCCTGCGCAAGTCTAACACTGTCAATGAATCACAGGTAAAATATGATAGAGGAGATTCAAAGTTTGTGTGTACATTTCCTGAAAGTAAAAGTTCTTCAACTTTACGCTTTACAACAATATTGATCCATTTACGTACTCGGTCTTCATCAAAAGTGTCATCCCAATGAAGATAGAATTTCCGAATCTTAGGTTTCTCATGAATATATATTACTGTGTCCAAGAAATTCATTACCAGATGTTTTAAGCGTTTTGGTTCCATAATGTAATTCAACCACTGAGACCGACGAAAATCAAGAGTGGGGATTGAGTTGGATACATACTTCCATCTCTTCGATAAAATGCAGGTAGACATAGCACATTTGGTTGGAAGGAAAGAAAGAATATGATGAATTAGTTCAACAGGTAAACAACTTATCCTATCCTCTCCAACACCCACATTGCTGTTGCCCAAACTTTGGTGTTTCTTGTTGTTTTTCAACACCATGATACCAAATGATCTTTCCTGAAAAAATTAATTAAAACACAATAACGGAGAACAGAGCTATAATTTGAGGGAAACTCAGCAGTTGCCACAACCGAGTCCATCTCTGAGTCATACAAGTAGACTTTTGTGGACGGATTGGACTCAAGAACTTGAACCTTCTATCCAAAGAAAAAAAAATACTCCCTCTACCCTCTGTTTCTTTTATTTAAAAGAAATGAAAGTATAAAGACTAAGTTGACCCTCCTTTAAGAACTTAACTAGGTAAAGAAACTCGTAAAATAAAAGAAAGTCATCTGATACTTTATCTTAAAGACAGAAACCACACCAAAAGATACCGTAGATTCCCAAGACCCAAAATAAAGGCCAAAAGTTTAGCCATGGTACTTCCATTTTTGAACATGTGCTTAGAAAAGTCTGTAAAGAAGGAACAATGGTCACACCTGATAACGACCCCTGTACCTGCATCGCGAGATAAGATTGCTTTGCCATCGTAATAAAGTTTGTAATAATCTGGAGCAGGAAAAGACCATGTAATATGGAAGGAAACTGAAAATATACTTATTACTATCACCTTTGAGGTTGCGAGTTACACTTTCGCTTGTAGTATTCAATAGAAGTAGACCCAGCCTTATACCTTTCAGCCTTTTGGATGTCCCTGGAGGGAACAACCAAACAGTCTTTATAGGGAAACCAAAATATGGTTGCTTAGGAATATTAACAATAGATAGAAACATTCTCTGGAGATTGGTAAATATGCTAAACACCAACCTTAATCTTGGCTCATAATGCCTGTCAGTCCAAACACTTTTGAGTATCTTATCAGCTTCCAGTTTACGAAAAGTGTCGGGCTGATTTCTTTTCACATAATCTCGGATGTCTGTTTGATTGGGTATATCTTCAAGGAATTTGCGGATTTCTCCACCCTCCTCTGTTCCAACAAACTGTAACTATCAATTTGATATACGAAAAACTGATACATATCTCTAAACACAAAATAGAAGGCGAGACTTACTTAAAGCGGTATCATTCATATCCCCTTCTGTCCATTTTCTTGGAAAGACTGCTGTATTGTCCTAGATAACATAAAGAAAAAAAATTAACGTTGGACACAGTATTAGATGGAAAAAGTGGAAGATGGTAGATGTAACAGCAGCAAACAAACATACTGGATTGAGAACAGTTTTAATTGGAGAATCATCCACCAGAATAGTGTTTGAATCATTATAACAGCCTGATGGGTAATAGCGCAAGATTTGTAAAGTTATCTTTAGAAACCATGGCTTGTTTCTATCGTTGGGATCACCCAATTTAGTATCGGTGCACTCTTCTTGGCTCTGCCCAGAATCGTAGGACAAAAAAAGTGAAAAGAGTTTTAGGTCAGTAGAATCGCTCCAGACTCATCTGTGCCAACTAGCAAGATAAATGGACTCAAGTAAAGATTGCTGGGACAACAATACCCATATCATCACATTACGGGTGTCCAAATCCAGCGGTAATATTTTCCCCACTGCACTCTGAGTGTTGTACCTACAGTGTAAGAGAAGAACAACACATAATTATTCAAGTGAACAAAATAAAATAGGATGAAAAGGTAAACAAAATATTAGTTTTAACAGTACTTATTCATTGAAGACCAAAACAACACTTGTTCAAACGACGTAACACAGAAGCGCACGAAATCCTTGCAATGAGGCCTAAAGAGATCGCAGTCTCTCCGTGAATTTCGAAAATAACCAAGGATCCCATTCAGGTCAAGAATCAGCAGAATCTTCTTCTTGCCAAATGCTGGATTCAACAGCCTCTCTGAGTTATTTATGCCACTCATTTCCCCTGAAACAATTTCAGGGGTATCAAACCACGATTGACATCTTTTCGATTTGGTAAGTTGGGCTGTGAGTTCTTTGTCCATTTTGTTTAGTTTCCTTGTCAGCTGTCGAATTGTTTCAGCTCTGGAGTTTAACTTCCGCTTTAATCTTCTCACCTCTTGGGTATCAAAATCGTTTTCCTCCTCATCAGTGCTTACATACCATTCGTCTCTCACAATCCCCCCTATACAATTTTGTTCTTCAGGATTCAACTCTTCAGAATAATTGTCACACACCTGCAATTTTAGTATATGAAACCACAATCAGACAGATAGGTGAAATAAGAGGTTAAGAGAGACACGAGGTAGTAAGACACATTATGAAAATTGGAATTTTTTTACCGCTTCGGAGGTCAAACACGAGAGATGTTTTGGCAAATTCTTGGTTACGTCAGCCAGATGCCACCTTGCAACTCTAGGAAAGTCGTCCGCATATCCAAGTCTAGGGTCGAGAACATTTATCCGGTCGCAAATCCAAAACTGAAAGAGAGATCATAACTTAAATAATGACCTTTTAAAGATATTTGTAGAAAAAAATAAGTAATACTAGACGGAAAGAAAACTCACCAGAACTGACAGAACACACCCAGAGATAGATTTCCGCGTTCCCTTCACCTTTTTCAGACCATTCATTACAGATGTATGAATAAGTTGGGGCCATGAGATGCTGTTAATTGTTTCCAAATCTTTAATATTCTCATAGAAACTAAAACCAATTGCATCACCGGATACATTGACAAAAAATATTGTCATACACATGTATAAAATGAGTAGCTTGACGATATCAAGTGCTTTTTCATCATCTTTATCTCCAGCCATGTTACGTATTGCTGATTCAATAGCTGTCTTTTTCCACCTCAATTTCTTACCTTTACTGACAAATCTCGTTACGAAATTGTCTTCCTCTTGGTTGATGTCTACTGTTGGGAATATTTCTGGTGTTGTTCCTTCCAACTTCATACCAAATAGTAGAGCAATATCTCTGGCCTTCATGGTTAATTCTTCGGAACCTATCTTAAAAGTAAGACCACTAACATAGCAGTCCATAACAGCCTTCAAGGAATTAGCCAACCTTAGATTCCGAGGGCAGACCATTTGTCCCGAGTGGAATAGATAGTAAAACGACCAGAAAGGGGTTCTCCTAAGAAGGTCCAGTTGTTTGGGCCATATTTTATCTTTAATTTCATTGGCTAACTTGGATAAATGGTATAAGGAACACCGAGAGGAATAAGGTATGCTATTGACCTGCAGGCAGATATGTGTACCAAGTTACACTAAAAATTGTGCAGCGTGACAAACGAAGAGTTATGTGATCCACATTAACCCTAGATAGTTGGGAGAAAATAAATTCAATTACATATTATGAACCACGGAAGGTAAAAGGAAATTGATCACGCACCTCTTTTATTTTTGAATTCTCGTTTATGATTGCCATTTCGCTCGCACATTCTGTCCTCTTTGGGTTAGCCATTCCACTAACAGTTTTCTACCTCTTTGGGTTAACCATTTCACACTCAATCTTTATAGACAATTTTATATCCTCTCTGCTGCTGTGGCTAAAACAATGTTAACAAACGTTACAAGTATGTACCAATTAATGTGATCATGTATCAGAAGTTTACCTAACATAAGAATGGAATATGACTTTACGGCATCTCTAACCCTAACATAAGAATGGAATATGGCTGGGTTGCTAATTCTGTAACTCACAATCACTACATGACAGAAAACAATAAGCCACAAACTTGTGCTTCATTGAGTACTGACATTACCACCACTAACCAAACCAAGTATCAAGAGACAAAACACACATGTCTACAGACAACAAGAGACAAATACCAAATTCCAATCGAGAAAAAAATCCAAATGAAAAAAAAAACAATGTAAACGAGATTTATTCTAATGAATTGTAAACCAACAAAAATAAATTAATTTGCAAAACCCAAACCAAATCACAATAGAGCTATGTATCTATCAAATGTTAAATATGTCAAGATAAATTTCAATTAGATATACATTACCATTCATCAAATAAAAAACAAAAATACATCACCAACCTTTTTAATCTTATACTATGGATGTTCCACACACACAAAAAAAATATAATATGGAATTTCACTTGCCTCGATTATCAATTATTCCAACAAAAGCATCAGAATTCCTTTCAAGAAGAATCCCCTAATTTATTTACTCTTACAGAGGCAGATAAGAACTATTTGTTATCTCCGAAAGCTTAAACTATACCGGATAACATTGCAGAAGAGTCCCTCCCAAGTCTCAAGGGTGCACATGGGAGGGGACGGGGCGGTACGGTTGTTGCCCAAAACCAGTACCTGTACTCATAATTTTTAGGGTTCAAATTTTTGAATCCAGTACAGGACCGGGTAACACTTGTTAGCCAGGAGATTTTGGTTGTGGGTGCGACATTTTTGCGGCCGTAGACCGCAATTTTTTTTTATAGACATTTTCAGTATTCATGAGCAATGAACAGTAAATAAAACTAACAGTTGAACATAAAACCACACAAATAGTTGAACACACACAATTGATACAGTTAAGTACACAGAAACACAGTTGAATACACACAAACAAGATGAGTATCTACTTACCCAGTTCACAGATTACAGAGCTAGTGCCTAGTGTTGCCCATATACAGTTGAATACACACATACCCAAACCTAGATCCCTTTCAAATTCAATTAAAGTTAAAGATAAGGTATTCTTTTGCAATATAGATTGATGGGTATCCGTAGAAACCCTAAATTGTGATGATCAATTAATGAATCGGATTAATAATACTTTTGATTTTGAAAACCAGCAAAACCCTAACTTTATATAGCATTAGCAAACCAAATTCTAGTATAACTGAACATAAAATTGATTTAAGGGAAATAAAGGTTAAGCAATTACCCTATTATGTTTCAATTTTCAGTGAAAGGTCGGCCTTGATCATCTGCAATCTCTGATTTCTTTACACAGAGACACCGGTAAAGTAAAGAAGAAACGAAAAAAATGTGGGTTTTCGATTGGTCATGTCGGGAATAAGAGAAGTGTTTTTAATTTTATTCTTTGACTTTTTTTCTCTTTATAACTTTGCACCCATAGTCAGTTTTATTTACCAAAAAACCAACATATCCTACCTAAAACTGAAATCGTGGTGGGTGCATCGGAACCCAGATGAACCCACTAGGCTCCGCCCTGCTTGTTAACAAAACACCTATTTTTTTACCTAATTATGACAAGGCAAAAATACAATGATAACATAGTAGTCTAAATAAAAAGCTTTAAGTTCAACATTAGCAAGTAGCAACATCATCAACACAGTTCAAAACTAAAAAGTGAAATTAAAAAGTAAACAAGACCGAAAGTTAATAAAAGGTGAAATTTAAAGTTAATTAGTTAACTTAATCGGTGGTAGTGAGTACGATTACCTGATTTAATCCTAAGAATTAATCGTTGGTGTTAGTTAACTGAGGGAAGAACAATTGAAGAAGATAAGAAAAGAAAAGAAGGCGCTGGCTGCTGAGAGATGAGAAATTTCGAGAGAAAAAAATGTTACTGGAGTCTGGAATAAGAAGTTTATATACTACACTAGAACTTCCCCACGTGCGTATGCACGTGGAAAGAATACTTATCTAGATAATTTAGTAATCTAAATGTAGTTTTAGTTAAAATTACCTATTTACCCGCAATTTTATTTGCAAAGGATATTTATATGGGCAATAAATGAGGGTAAAATGGTCCAGAAATTTTTACAGCTACATTTACCGTAGCCTAAGAGGTGTTGGCTTTATAATAGTTAGATAGATAATAGTTAGATATCAAGTGGATTAGATTAGTCGGTTCATGAGTGCAGGACGAGTAGGTACTATCCTAGAACCAGTTTCTTTAACCAGTTCTATTCTGACCCACGAACAGCCTAGAACCAGTCCCTGTAACCAGTTCTATTCTAACCCACGAACAGTTTTTTTTTTTTTCGGCGTATATCACGTCACCCTAAATTTACAAAGGAAAACGCTTTATGCGGCCCAAAATATCCTGCCCATTTTCGGACCAAAGAGAGATAAGAGTGAGAAGAGAGAGGAAGTGGGCAGGCCATTTTGGGCCGCATCCAGCCGCTTCGATTTACAAAGCAGTCCGTCTGACCGAGGGTGTGAATTTTGCTAGCAAAAGCTGCTTCCAGCGCCTTTTTTATTTTTTATTATTATTAATATTTTTTTATTTTTTTTGTTTTGTTAGTCGTGTTTCGTTTTTGTTCGGTCAGCCTTTCCACCTTGACGGTCATCTAGTTTATACGGAGTATAATTTTTTGCCAAACCATAGTGCTAGCTTCTACGGGCTTCTATTTACATACTTCATAATTACAAACCATTGTCATTTTAGACTTATTACAAACACCGAGGAGTTCTTGACATTTTCGCCGACTTAGTAATACCTGTTACATAGGAGTAGTTTGTCATATTCACAGTCACTGGACAAAGGGGACCTTTGACAGGTTTATATTCGTCTTGAGCCCAAGATATCGCCAAAAAAAAGAGCAACTGCTTCCACAAAAACTGCTACAGGAACGTTGCCAAAGTCATCCCACCTCTAATTATTCCTGCAGCAGATAGAAAACCACACAACACCAACACCTATATCAAAATCTTTAACCGAAGCGTCCAAGAAGATTATATGCTACCTGTCAATCTTTAAAAATCAAACAGGAAAATAGGAAATTGTCAAGATTTATCTGAGTTTTTTTTAACACCACACCACACCACACCACACCACACCACACCACACCTAGTTTCCAAATCAACCAACACAATATAGCTCCAAGTGGGGAATCTCCAAAAAGAAATCAAACCA
Source organism: Papaver nudicaule (assembly GCA_023529015.1). NCBI lineage: Eukaryota > Viridiplantae > Streptophyta > Magnoliopsida > Ranunculales > Papaveraceae > Papaver > Papaver nudicaule. The sequence goes on from JAJJMA010249893.1 coordinate 16,401, forward strand.
ACAGCAGATTCAAATCCAGACGAAAGAAGAAGAATCAGTAGCTTTTTCTATTTCCACCAGATGTTTGTTAGGTAAAAATGTACCCCAAATCTGATCAGGGTTCTGAAGCAGTCTCCAACCAAGCTTTGAAACGAAAGCTTTATTAAGAATATTTTACAAGGAATTCAATAGTTTGGATTAGCTCTTTACATATAAGGGTGTAAGTTTGTTTTTTCCTCTATACTAGAATAGGGCACGTGCTTCGCACGTGAAAGGAAAAGAAGTGGTAATAATAATTTTCAATTTTCAATTTTCAATTTTTTTTGCAAATTGACAATTTTGACCTCAAATTATTTTTTTCTTACTTTTGTATGCATGGACCTTTTGGTAAAAAGTGCCTTATAAAAGGCTTTGCTTAATAATAGTAAAGATAAAGGCTAACCTTTACCTTCCCCCACAGTGGTGGGGCCCCGTCAGGGCCGTTACCGAAGCAAACATTTTTTCTATGCCTCTAAGATTTAGTAGTTGGTACCTATGCAATACCTTTGTGTAACTGTGTTTGTTCTTGGCTAGAGTCCCTTCAATTGTTTGTAATGTTCTTCAAACATGGACCAAACCACAATTTTAACTTATGGGAGACAAATTAAATCCATGTATTGAAAGTGAATGCAAAAATACTAGTTTGGAGGTCGAGGCCGGCCCGATTTCTTCAATTTTGTTGACTATCTATTATTTGAGAATATGTCGAAATGCATTGAAATCGATCAAATATTTACTAAACTATCGTCTTTTTCATATTATGTCCTTATAAATTATCAAATAATACCCCAAACATAGAGATTATAGGGCATATCCATCCATGCATGGATGGAATTTTTATTTTTGTCTTTCATAGTATTATAAAGCCACACAATATGAAAACTATTAAACTATTTAAAACTTCGTAAAAGGTCTTACAGTGGCTCTAACTTATGCTCCTAGAGTTTACATAAGAAATCTTACACTAGTGGAAATCGTCCGTTTTAGCTCAGTCATAAACTGTACTATTCTTGATTATAGTACAGTTTTCAACTATACTCCCAACTGTGCTAACTTTTTTGTGCTATTTCAATAGCACATAAGCTATTTGAGTTAAAAGCAGTACAGTTTATATCTGTCCTTCTAAAGTGCAGTCGAAGACTGTTCTTTCACTGCATTTTTTATAATAAAAAAAAAGAGCTTCAATCAGCTGATCTGATTCCTGGAGTGATTCTGACTCAGCTGAATCACTCCATCAGTCAGCAGATCTGAATCGGCCCCTGATTCTAATCTAGTTGGAATCAGAAACACCTGATGACATTTCTGATTCACAAATTTAACAA
>JAJJMA010249899.1:0-10450 GCA_023529015.1 Papaver nudicaule
AACTAAATCATCATCATCTGATTTATATACCTTGTTTAATTTCTACATCAGCTGGGCCGTTTCTGCATAAGATAGGATACTATGTTTTGATTCTTTGTAAGTATGGTTCCATCTTTTCTCAGAAGTTAGGTTAAGGTTTTGTTCTGAGAAATTAGGTTAAGGATCTGCGGTGGTTTTGGTTCTTGGGTTTTGTTTGATTTAATTTAATTTCGATTTCTGAATTTCTTTGATTTTATTTTTTGTTTGCTGGTCAGATCCATTTTAGGAATTTAGGGTTTCGTTGGGGTTTTCTTGATATTGATTTGGGGTTTTCTTGAATTTGATTTGGGGTTATGGCGGATGAGATACGAACAAATGATTGGAGCTTTCCGATAGAAGTTTGTGCTGTTAGTCGAATCAAAAAAAAAAAAAAGTAAGTTTGTGCTGTTACTTAATCGATAGCAGAAGTAAGTAAGTTAGGGTTTAATTTCAAATAGAAGTTAGCTAGGGTTCGGTTTCAAAGAGAAGAGAAGTTTTGTTTATAGTTAGTTTTTCATCTTGTTGTTGATGATTCATAGTTTTCTTTTGTTAGACTACAGATTGTGTCGAATCCAGAAGAGCTGCTGCATAGATCCTTCGAGGACTATTCGCTGGTAAGTTTCTATAATAAACCCTAACCCTATTTCGATTTTGAGTTTTTTGGTTGATTTAATGATTGGGTTTTTTTAATTTTTTGAGTTCATTTCAAAAAAAAAATTTCATGCTTCTTATGTTTGTTTATCAAGTGGTTATACATCTCATGTTTTGTTGGGGAATGGTGCAGGGCTTTCAGTTTGGTAGTACTCTAATCAGTAGCTGGGAGTTTTACAATTCCCTCTTTACTCTCTTTCACTTAAATGTCAAGGATGGTTGGATTTGCTAATGTGATTGGAGGAAATGTCATTCTCCTCTGTTGTAAGTTTTCAACCTCCAGCTATACCCTTGATTAGAAGTTTGGATCTCTTGCATGTTGATTTCATTGACTATGAGGTTCTCTGGATTTCTAGTGGCCATAGTGTTCAATCTTTACCTTATTGGCTGTTTAAGATTGCAATATGTGCCTCTGCAAGTTATATGGTGGGGATTTCTGTATTTGCACCAATGTGAGAAACTTACCTCCCACTAGGGGCATTGTTGCTGCATTCATGAAGGCTATGCTGGACTTATTTCGGTATAGTCTGTATATAGATGTATTCCGTAGTTCTTTGCTATTCCGTTTCAAAGCTTTTGCTGTTGCTCACACTAGTTCCAGTTATTCATCTTTTGATATGTTTGTTAGACCTTGCACCCCAGTCTCAGTAGACATAGACTTAAAGTGTGGAATGATTTTGATGCAGGCTCACGAAGAGTTATCGATGATGAAGCTATTGTGATGCCATCTGCTGGGTTTGCAAGGATTTGCAAGGACTTGATCACCACTGGTATCGAGGAAGCACTTGAGCGCTATCGAGAACTGGTTCCTCAAGTTCATCTAGCTGGTTTGTTCAAATAGTCCCTTCAAATTGTATCAAATTGTTCATACAGATCAACGAAGAGCATCAATTTCTTCTGTTGATATGGCAGGGCCAAAACGATGATTTGATTTATTTTTTCTCTCTTCTTGTGTGGAGGATTAGGGTTTTTCGCATCTCTTGGATTGGCAGTTGTATTGAATGACAAGGCTTCGACAATTCCATTTGTAAGTTTGCTTACTTTTGTTTAGATCCATGGATAGGTTATTGAATCTTTGATGATTGTTTCGGTATTGTTTGATTTCGAGTTATTTGTGATTACGTGGAACACGGACTGTTATGAATGAGTCCATCGAGAATTTGATGCTTGTACAGTCTCTATAGCAGATGGGGATTTCCAGGAGATTCAGTAGTACGTTGCGGCTAAGCTGTTGTAGTTTAGCTATTAGTGTTAGTCTCGGTAAAACTTCATTGGTTTGATAGTAGGTACTTTAATGGGATGAGAAATTGACTACTTGTCTGTAGTAGTGTAGTACGTGTAATCATGTTGACCTTGAATAATAATACTGTAAAAACTTTGGAGCAGTTTTACTAAGAGTCAGTTTATACTCCACTAGGAGAAGAAGGGAAAAGGCAAACCTCTTCGTATCTATCGCATTGATAAGCTTAGAATATTTACACTTTAACCTTTGCTAATATACTAATGGGTTTCTGATTCTGTGCAGGCTCCATCTTTCTTGGTCAATACTAGGTTATACAATGCAGACAAAAGATTAAAGCCACTGAAGGGGAAGCGTAAACATCTGATGGGAAGGTACCTATCTCATGCTCAAATGTGAGTATTACAGAACTAGGTTATACAAGTATGGATACTGAAATTAGTTAGGTTTTATGTATTAGAGAACAACAAGAACACTGGTTTTTATGTATTATCTGAATGTATGAATTTTTTTTAGTTTTTTTGGCTAAGTGTAAGAACAAGAAAACTAGAGTATGAAATTTTTGTATGTCTATGAAGTATGATTTTGGCTAAGTGTCAGAATTTTTTGAAATGTCTATTGAAAGTTTTTGACCAGGTCAAAGTCTGAGTTACCCTGTTTTGACCAGGTCAAAGTCTGAATGACCCTGATTTGACCAGGTCAAAGTCAAGGTCCGTCAGACTTTGACCTGGTCTTTTTTTTGACTTGGTAAAAATTTAGAAACGGCTTCTGGACCGTTGCTAGTCTAAATATCCGAAACGGTAAATCGGCCGTTGCTGATTAAAATTTGAAACGGATAGAAGGCCGTTGCGGGAAAAATTAAGCAACGGAAATAAGACCGTTGCGGGCAAAATCTAGCAACGGCTGAACTGGTCCGTTGCTAGTACCGTTGATACCCATGAGACGCAACGGCAACATTACCGTTGCTAAAATTCGTCACACCATGAATCGCAACGGCCGGCCCCCGTTTCTAACACTTTTAGCAACAAATGAGCACCGTTGCTACCCCCCAAATATGGTGTAGTGTTCATTCCTTCTTTGTCTGGTCTCCTTGAGTCGGTGGTGAGATCTGCTACCCAACTTTCCCCCTTGTCTTTTGTTGTCGTGAAGCCCGTGGATTGGTCTTCGTTTTTCTTGAAAGATCCTGATCCCCCTTTGGATTCTCAAGTGGCCGTCTTTGATGATCGAGTGTCAGAGTTGCGGTCTGAACTTAACGTCGCTAGGCTGTTGATGGATGAATATAGACGTGTCGCCGATGATTCGAGAGCTCGAGAAGAAGCTACTGTCGCCGAAAATGCTCTTTTGAGAACCCAACTTCGTGACTTTGATGCGAGGGTAGCCGCTGTTGTTGCTTCCCAAACTGAAGGGTTGAGTCTTGCCTATGCTCGTTCTGCTGCGATAACTGTTAACGAAGCTTTTGCCGAGACCGAGTGCCATTTCCCTGGTATCGCTTTCCCGAGGATGGATGTCCTTTAGTCGTCATTTTCTACGGAAGAAATTATTCGGAATTTCCTGCTTCCCCCTGTATTTTGACCTGTTGGGTGAATTCCTGGTAATTTCTTGCCCCTTGTTTTCTTCTTTTTATTTTGGTGTTGCATCTTTTTGCAATTGGATGTAACAGAATGGTAATATTGTTGATCATGAGATCTTCTCCTTATTGTCTACAATTTTAGGCATTTCAACCTTCTTGGGTTAAGCATTATCTTTCAATCATCCTTGGCTAGGGGATGATTTAGGACATTAACCCGCGAAAAAGACTTTCCCGCTAGAGGCGACGTGCGAGTATGTCTATCATCGAGATTCTTACTTTTCGCCTCATACATATTAATGAGGATCCTAGAGATGACTTGTGATCAGCAGGTATGCTCCTGTCTTGGTAATTGTTCTGTTGCGCTTAGGCTGCTGGCAATTGTTCTGTTGCGCTTACATCGCTGTTACTTTGATACTTGTCACTTTTCGAGAAAAACAATTTATTAATATACTGCGTCGTGGCGTCCTTCGTGAAAAAGTAACACATGATAGATGGTGGAACTTCGGACTAGTAAATCCCTGCTCCTTCTTTCCCCTAGGGGTAGTACTTCTTAAGGATCGTGCATTCCATGGGTGTTATAAAGTATCTCCTTGCATTTTTCTGAGATAATACGAGCCCTTCCCTGCAATATCTTCGATGACATATGGTCTTTCCCATATGGGGGCTAGTTTGCCCATTCAGTCTTCTTTTGGTATGATGGTATCTGTCTCATTACGAATTCTCCTACCGTGAAGTTTCGAAGAATTACCTTTTTGTTGTACTCCTTGGCAATCCTCCGTTGATAGTTCACCATTCTTTGGAGTAAAGTTTCCCTTCGTCCTTCTAGATCATCTAATTTTTCGTAGATTAGATCCGTGGTTAGATTCTTCTCACAGGCTTCAGTCATCGTCGTTGGGATGATAACTTCGGTAGGGATTACAGCTTCGGTGCCGGTACGTTAGCATGAAAGTGTTTCTCCCGTAGCTTCCTTTCGAGTTGTCCGGTACGCCCATAGCACATTTTGCAATTGCTCACACCATTTTCTTTTGTAATTGTCGAGTTTCTTCTTCAGGATCAGAGCTATGATTTTGTTTGTGGAATCCGCCTGACCGTTGCTTTGTGGGTATGTTGGCGTTGACTTGATCTTCTGGATTTTATAGGCGTCGAACAACATGTCGATGTTCTTTCCGTTAAACTGAGCTCCGTTGTCTGACACGATGGCCGTCGGGATCCCGAACCTGCAAATGATGTGTTCAAACAGAAACTTGAATACGTCTCGATCTCTGATGTGAGCGAGGGGTGCAGCCTCCACCTACTTGGTGAAGTAGTCGGTGGCGAATATTATGAACCTTCGGTTGCCGGATCCTGCTACCAATGGACCTACTATGCCGACTCCCCACTTCGCGAATAGCCAGGGACTCAATACCGCATTCAGCTCCGTTGCTGGTGCTTTGCATTTTCTTGTAAACTGCTGGCAGGCAATATATCGTCTCGCCATCTCCAATGCATCTTTGTTCATGCTCGGCCAGTAGTATCCTTGTAGTCGAGCTTTCTGCGCCAGGGACCTCATGTCGTTGTGGTTGCCCGCGTCTCCATAGTGTATGTCTTTCAGAATGTGTAATCCTTCTTCCTTTGTGATACATCTAAGCAATGGTCCTAGGAATGTAGATTTGTAGAGGATGCCTTCTTGGAGGTGATATCTTGCCACTCTTGAGATGATCTTCCTGGCGTACTTGGGATCTTCGGGAAGTGTTTCATTGCTTAAGTATTGATGAATGGGTACTCTCCAGTCGTCCTCTACCTCGTTGCCTTATGTGTTTGGTGGACTGGATACTCCTTCCACATCTATGGCTTCTTCTCCCGTGGTTTCGGTATTCACCGATGGTTCATACACTCTTCCCATCTTGATGGATGTGACACTGGGATCTCGTAGCATAGATGATATATATGCCAACGCGTCTGCATGTCTATTGTCCTTCCTTGTTATGTGCCTGTAGGTTACCTTTTCAACGTTCTGTAATTGTTATTTGTCCCCAGTCGATGTTGACGCCACCATCACTGCTGGGAGTAATGATGTTTTTTGGCCGCCTTGATTTGCTCGTTGTATTCCTCATATCTCTTTTCTTTCTCATATTCCTTTCGATTTACTTTGCTCTTTTTAAGTGCTTCTTGAACCTCGTTATGTCTAGCTTCGGCTGCATCACACCTTCGTGTATCTTGCTGGTCTCCTTTGATCTCCATTTTGTTGTATGGTGTGGTAAATCTTAGGTGTTGATGATATGTTGACGTCGTTCCCCTCAGGCGGTGCACCCAGAGTCTCCCCATGATGGCATTGTAGGGCGAGGGTGAGTCGACGATGCTGAACCTCGCCAGGGTCTTCATAGGTCCTACATCTACCTACAAAACTATCTCTCCCTTCGGTTTCGATGTGGATCCATTGAATCCATAAATTGTACACGTAGATGCATCCATCTGGCCGTCCTTCAACCCCATCTGAAGATAAGGTTCATAAAAAAGTACGTTGAGCGAACTTCCTCCATCTATTATTATTTTTGAAACGTTCCACCCGTGGATTGGTAGAGTAACCACCAAGGGATCATTATGCATTTCGACATCCTGGTTGATGTCTTTGGTAGAAAACGTGAGAGGAGTCGCCATCCATTCCTCCTATTCCTCGGTTAATCTCCCATTTAATCTGTATACCTCGTGCTCCGAGATTCTCCTTCTTGTTCTCAAACTGTTGCATATGTCTCCTGGTAGCGAAGGTTCACTCTCCTGCTAGAACGTGATCATATTGAGTGACTTGTATCCTTCGGGGAGTCTACCGTCTTTTCCTACGCTAGCTGCGTTTGTTGCTGATGTCGCCTGCCCAGGTAACTGAACATATTGTCTGAAGTCTCCTTGATTGATATACCTTTGGATCATGTTCTTCAGGTGCTTGCATGCGTCGGTATCGTGCCCTTGAGTCTGATGGTACTCGCAGTAGTCTTTGTGGTTCTTGGTTTCGTCTCTCGGCTTGCCTCGAGTATATGGATACGGAAAGTCCTGTCGTCCTCCTTCTTTCTTCAAAATCTCCGAGAGCGGTAGAGTCAAGTTGGAATAGACTATAACTGAGTAGTCCCTTCTGAAAAGGAGGGGCTACCGATATACACCACCAACTTTTAGTTTTCGTGAACCTAGTTGATTACAGTTGTTTGAACGATCTCACAAATCAATATTCAAACAACAACCTGAGTATAGTTCATAAAACCGAACCCTAACAAGAACGTGGTTTCCTGTAGATCTCAATAGAGATGCATTCACTCAAAGGTTATAAATCAACAAACTTGCAATTACTTCAATTATATAGATCAGAGACAATATAATGCGGAAGGGAGAAGTAATGCAAGACACCAGAATTTTGTTAACGAGGAAACTGCAAACCTAGCAGAAAAACCCGGGACCTCGTTCAGATGTGAACACCCTCAGTATTAACCGAATACAGACGCTAGCCTACTCTCAGACTTTGGACTGGAATGTATCGAGACTGAATTCGCCCTACAAGCATCTCAGCTACCAATGTGCTCATACGTCTCTTGGCTCCCGCATAAACCTACGTACTTGATTCCCCCAGCTGACGTCCTTTACAAGCCTAGGAGTTGCTCCACTTACCTACGTGAAGACTAGCGCTACCCTGCCTCTAACAGGACGCCTAAAAGTATCCAAGTAATTAAACAAGAATACGATTGTGATTTCCTTTAGAGTTAAAGTCAAGGTTAATGGAAATCTGATATGTTGAATAAGGCTTATTGATCTAGCCTAAACAACTTTACCTTTTAACGTTTGACGAACTTAGTATTAAACCTAGTTCGTGAATATATGTTAAGGAACTTCTAGGGTTTACGATACAAGATCTACCTTACGAAGTTTCTATCAAATCTTGGTCGTGATAAGATTGAAAATATTCAATCGACCCAAGATACAGGATCAGGAATTTAACTTCCGACCTGTGCTTCACGATCCTCAAGTGAAGTCTTTCAATAGTCGAGTCCAAAATGACTTCGAGATGACGACCAACCTTTATGCAAGGATAGACAGATGTGTAGAGGATTGATATTGTATCTTGCAGAAGGTCATTTATTTATAGTGATCACCAAGGGAGGCTTTGCTTAAAGTTTAAGCAACCTTGAGTAGGGCTCAAGCAAGTTCCGGAACTAAGAAGGTCCATAGCTTGAATACCCGTTCTCAATCGTCTGTTAACTTTGGACTAGGCCAATAGTTAAAGAAGACTCAACCTTGATTGAAGGTTTGCGACTTCTGGTCCAAACCATGTTCGAACATCGCTTGGATTAAGTATTTGAATTCCATGGGCCAAGTAATGACAAGTCCGAGAACTAATCATGCCTAGACCGAAAACTTCAAGATACGAAAGTTGGAAGTTTTCTCATGGCTTATATGTACGCGTTCATAGAGCAGTCAAATGGAGTTCAGAAGAATTCAGGAGAATCTGTGAACTCGTATGTACGCGTTCATGAACGCGTTCATACAGACTTTGCTCGTTCTCTGAAATGCCATAAACAACACATGTACGCGTTTACCGTTGAGGTCATTTCAAGAGACAATTCAACATACTCTACCCATACATAATATCACGAATGTGACAAATGCAAAGGCGAAGAATCCTAGAATACCTTCGGATCATATAAGCAACATCATAGACTATTGGTATGATAGAAAATTAGAAATGGTAAATACGATACAGAAAGGAAAAACCTTTCTAACCTTTAGCGAGGACGTTATGATTTATCAAGTAGTAAGCTCTGTTCTTCGTCTTCAGCGGTCTTCGTCTCGATTACCTAAAACTATCCTAGTCTGAGGTTGTAGAGTAAACTTATCAAGGATTGTGTTTTTGTCTCATAAACTTGACAACTGACTTGAGATAACAATATCAGTGGGTTCAACCTGTTTTAGGTGTAAAACAATAAAGAGAATCTGAGGGGTAAAGTGTGAAGTGTGATGATGTAATGTGAAGTTGTAATGGAATTCTAGAGGTCAATATCGAACAAGACTCGCCTAAACCAAAAAATGGCCGTTCGAGTATTGCTTCAGTTACAAGAAGAGGAAATAGGGTTGGTTTAAGGGAGGGAAGCCGAGAAAGATGAGATCAGAGAATTGCTATGATGTCTGTGATGTTGTGAATAAAGTTGCTAAAAGAATGGATATTCAGTTCTCACTAGATATTGAATGTTGAATGAGAAGAGTTAATCAATTATCGATGAGGTAGATTGATTATACTTGCACTGAATTAAACTGTTTGTTCTGTTGAACTTGTTGTTTCCAAACAGGTCGAGTGACCTATTTATAGCAATAGAATTCCAACTGATCTCGTAAGAAGTGGAAGAAGTGGAAGAGTGGGAGTGTGGAGTAAGTGGGACCAGTTTTTAAGAGTCTTGCGCCTACTATTAGGGAAGACTAACAACCCACTTTCCCATACCCTCTTTTCAGCAACGTTCACATGACTTAGCTTTCTTTCCCGTTGAGTGATTGAGACGTTGCAATCACACGTGCCGTAGACCGCCAAACCAAAACCCTAAAGAATATCTCCCCCCCACCCACCCCACACACCCATGTAACTTACTTGATTCTCCTAAGATTCGTTAAGTGTTCAATATTTGTTAAGTCAAAGCTGACTTAGTGCAAATCGTACCAATTATTGGTAAACTTAGGACTTTGCATAAAAATAAAGATTTAAGTGTGCACCTCTTTTAGGCTTGGTCTAAGGACTGAGCCGGTCAATCACCATTTAAACCAAGGAAAATAATCTAAGGATTGAGCTATGCAATCACCATTTAGACTAAGAGGATTTCAGCAACTATCTGTGGAAATAATCAAGTAAATACGACTTTCTGTATGCCATAAATATGAGAAATTGGCTTGTGGCATATAATGCACCAATTCCCTGAGTAATAGAGACATATGAATGTCCAAAATAATATAAGTCATAGCTATGAGCCATGATTAAGAAATGTAGCACTGATTTACAGAAGCAAGTCTATAATCAGGAAAACAGGCGAGTAATACTAACACAACGTAGCCACAATTAAGAATGCATAAGCATTGCCAATCCCAGGCCTAAAGATAGGACACATGAATTATAATAAGCTATGTTGCATAGCATAATAATCTTATTAGAGCATCTCCAACAGTGGGTGGATGTTATTATTTTTTTGTGATACATAGGATATAAGACCCTCATTTAACAAAAATCAATCTCCAGTAGTGGGGTCTTATAAATTAGGGTGATGACATGGACAAACAAAATGTCTTAGAGAAAGTCTTATCTAGACCTTCGGTAAGACCTCCGTGTCATCAATTTAACTAATTTTTATAATTAAATTATTGTTTGAGAATAAAATGAACCAATAAAAAACGAGAAAATCAATTTATTTTGTTAATTAGTTATATTCATATAACAAATTTCAAGGTTAAAACTTTATACTATTGGAGATGATTTATTGGTTCAAAAGTCTTATCTATTAAAACCTTATAGATGAAGGTCTAAATAAGACCTCCACATAGGATTTTTAGCACCCACTATTGGAGATGCTCTTAGAAAGTTAGATATAGGATGCATGAGGATGAACCATAACATTACGTCATATTCAGATTTCTAGACAGTTTACACGTCACTTACTCCAAAAATCGCCCAGGCCAGCCTATATTCGCTAAAATTACGAAATTTTAGTATGTTATGGGGAACGCACAGATGAGCAACTTTCATGAAGGAAGTTTCTCCTGAGTCTTCACGGATTAGACCGTAAAAATCGTTCTTTGAGGCAATTCGTAATTTGCCAGATTCCCGAATTTGATTAGGAAACTAGAATATCATGGATTCAATAAAGACCATACTCATCTAGGACTTGGATCAGCGGGACCCATAAGTAGAGGAAGCTCAAGGATGAATAAGTGGGACCCTCAATCTAGGGTGTGTGATAAAAGTGGGCCATAGTATT
>JAJJMA010250011.1:0-18953 GCA_023529015.1 Papaver nudicaule
GTTACCAATTTCTCTTTCTCCATCCTCTGTCGTGAGCGTAAGATCATGTCTTACGATCAAAGAGATCAAACCGCGTCAACCCATGAAGACGAGGGAGGTTAGGAGAACGCGGGAGGTCAGGAAAACGCGGGAATGTGGATGCCGCGGCAGCACTTCTTCCCCATCCTGCGCGTAAAGACGGCCTGTATACCCACGAGCAATTCAATAAAGAGGCATCCTTACAATCCGCGTTTGTTCCTTTTCCCTGGAAGAGTCTTAGCATTTATCCGGACAATTTCTTAAACGCGCGCTTGTTAAATCGGTTGCCACCTCCTGTCCCAGCGGATCTCGAGTGCTTGCTCCGTTCTGAAAGAAAAATGGTCATTTCCTCCTTTCGAGCAGATCCCTCGTCTTGCTATTAACCGTGGGGAGTACAAGCTTCCGAAGATTGTTTACCTCTCTACTGCAAAACCTTTGGATGGCTGGCCTAGATGGGTCAAGTATATTGTAAACCATGAGCCGTACGTACGTACTCTTGAAAAACTGGGCATTCTTGGCGCGATAAAGGATACTAACTGCCGATCTTGCAGCCGCAACAATGTTGATTTAAACAAGCTCGTGACGCGCTGGATTTCAATATTTCACATGTTCTTTTTCGCCTGGGGTGAGGCCACCATTACGCTATAGGACGTGGTTGGTCTAACGCTGTTACCCACCCATGGTTCTCACTTCTGGCATGATGCGTCTATCGACCGGGATATACCACCAACTTTTAGTTTTCGTGAACCTAGTTGATTTTAGGTTGTTTGAACGATCTCACAAAGCAATATTCAAACAAAAACCTGAGTATAGTTCAAAGAACCGAACCCTAACAAGAACACATTTTTGTAGATCTCAATAGAGATGGATTCACTACAGGTTATGAATCAACGAACTTGCAATTACTTCAATTATATAGATCAGAGATAATATAATGCGGAAGGGAAAAGTAATGCAAGATACCGAGATATACCACCAACTTTTAGTTTTCGCGAACCTAGTTGATTTTAGGTTATTTGAACGATCTCACAAATCAATATTCAAACAACAACCTGAGTATAGTTCAGAGAACCGAACCCTAACAAGAACACGTTTTTTTTTATCTCAATAGAGATGGATTCACTACAGGTTATGATCAACGAACTTGAAATTACTTCAATTATATAGATCATAGATAATATAATGCGGAAGGGAAAAGTAATGCAAGACACCATAATTTTGTTAACGAGAAAACTGCAAACCAGCAGAAAAACCCCGGGACCTCGTCCAGATGTGAACACCCTCAGTATTAAGCGAATACAGACGCTAGCCTAATCTCAGACTTCGGACGTCAGCTAGGATGGGTGAGCCTTGGGCTTATCGTATCGTATCCAAGAAAGTTGTCAAGGATGATAAGAAAATTTTGAGAGACTTTGATAAAGACTCTTCAACAACCGCCAAACCCACTGTACGAGCCAAGACTGAGAACCACTGGAATGATTTTCCTTGCAAGGTTGAGGGACCCTGGCTTAAAGGTTGGGAGGATGAAAATAAGACCGTCGTCCGAAAAGAGTTCCTTCCTGAGCATTCTCACTTTGCTAAAATTGATTTCTGGGAGGTCCGCTGAACTGAGGAAAATCAATACGTCAAAGAAGATGGTAAGTTCATTGTTGGCGATACTGGTCATTGGATAAAGAAGCTTGAATTTTGTAAAAAGGACGCCAAGGGGACTTCTAAGGGAGACGCCAAGGGGACCAAAAACAAGAAGAGGAAGGCAAAAGGTGGAGACGAAGTTCAGGTAACAAACATTTTTATTAAACCTTAAAATATATGTATATATTTGCCTCTGTCTGTTGCCGGAACTGATGGTGACAGTTATTTCCTTCCTTAGCCACCTCTGAAAAAAAGCAAACAAGATAAGCAGCGGGAAGCCCTTGAGCGGCTCAAAGGCCAAATGAAGAATCTTCCTAGCTTGACGCCTACTGACTCTGAGAAGGGAACTGATCCTAAGGCGTCCAAGAAGAAGGATAAGCCCACAGAACCTAAGAAGAAGGGTGATACCGCCAATGCGTCCAAGAAGAAATATAGTTTCGCTAAACCTACAGGGGGCGTCAATTCCGCTGTTGATTCTATTATTAGTGGTGAATCTCCTAAAGTCGCTGACCAAAACAGGACTGCTGGGGAGGTTAAAGATGCAACTGAGACTATTCAAACCACAAGTCAAGAACCTTTTGTTGAAGATCATTCTCGTACTGATACTGATATGGGGGGCGCCGACCAGTCCATTGGAAACCTAGTGCAGTCTCCACTTCGTCTGGCTGTTGAAGTGAAGACGCCCATCCAATCTTCTGTTGATGATGCCGCCAAACTATTTCTCCAGCTTATCTCTTTAGATACTGTCAGTGGCAACTATGCTGAAGGTCAAGTACCGCTGAACAAATTGGCTGAGTCTTTTTCGAAACTAGTTACTCAAGACAAGGGCGGTCCCAATACCCTTTATCTTGAATCCATGAGTAAGCTGAGCACACCTGCACTGGCGCTGAAACCTATGGAGCTTACTGCCGTTGTTGCTAATCTTACTCCCTATGAGCAACTTTGTAGTGCTGTCCTGGGAAGTTATTGCCTCAGCTTATATTTTTGCTATTTTTACCAGTATTTCCTCTAAACATACTAATCCCTTTATCATTTAGGAATTCCAACGCAACATTGGCAGCATTTCGCTAAGTTCTCAGTTGAAGCAAGAGGTTGACGGTCTTCGCAGAGAGAAAGCTACACTGCAGCATCAGTTATCTCAAGAGAAAAAAAAAACCTCCCGGCTGCGCTTATATCTTCAAAAGGAATCAGGAGAGCACAAAGTACTCCAAGGTTAGCCATTTTCTGTAGTTTCCAAGATTAACAATTTTATTTCGCAATTGCCTCTGCCAAAACCTTTAGTCCTTGTCTATTATAAGGTCGCCAACAACATCATAACAAACGATTAAAGCGAGTCGAAATCGAGATTGACAACCTGGCTAATGCTAAGGCTAGGAAGTGTAATATGTTATTTGATTTTGACCAAGATGTTAAATGGTACCGCCGAGAGTTACGTAATGTCTCTGACCTTAATGTAAATCTGATCGTCTTCTCAAAGCATCCCAAGCGGACATGGAATGGATTAAGAATGAGCTTGATAATGCTTCCCGTTTAGCAGAACTAGAGCGTAAATCCAAGGAGAAAGTTATTGTGGCGCATACAAGAACCTCATCTTTTTAAAAAAAATGAGAAGGCGACCGTTACTCGATTATCCTCTCAGCTAGTTTGTAAGACCGCTGAAAGGGATGCCGCTCGTCAGGAAATTCAGCGTCATAAAGATTTCGCCCAACTCCATGGAGACCGAGTTAGGCAATTTAATGAAGAGAATAACTCTCTTAGACTCAGAATCAAACAAGTTGTTGGTCCTTGTTCTGATCAAGATATTTTAAGTAAATTGGATCAGATTAATGTTTCCCAGGAGGGTATTCGTATGCACGTGCATGAGCTAGAAGGTAGTTTCCTTAAGGTTTTCATACTTGCTTACCAATTCTATTAGTTGCCTCTGCCTCTGTTCTTATTTGGTTCTACTTTCTTTCAGAGAAAAACAAAGCGCTTGATTCCCAGCAAAAAAACAATATGCTGCCGCTAAAGAACATGAAAGATGTACTTCCAGGATTACTCAACTAGAGGAACAAGCTAAGGAACGTCAATCATGTGAAGAAAAAATGCATGGCTTAAGAACGGCACATCTTCAATGCTCTGGCAAGATCATCAATCTTGAGAATGAGGTCAAAGCTCTCCAAGGCTTCAAGGAGAAATTCGAAACTGAAGCCGCCAAGGCTGCCAAATTTCAGAATATGCGTGATACTCTACAGACTGAGTTGAATCTTGCTAGGAAAGAAGCACAAGAACGGGAGGCGTATTATATTGAGAATGTGAATATGAGCGGTTTTATTGCAATTCAGCTATACTTGGCCAATTTTTGTCCAGAGCACAACATAGAGATTCGCGCGGCGAATGCTCCTGACGTTCTTTCTCCAGGTATGTTTGTAGATACTCCTCCCGCTACTACTGATGAAAGAGGCGCCGAAGTAAACGAATAAAATGTCGGCAATGAAGGAGACGCTGAAGATGATGAAGATGAAGATAGTGAGTCTGAGTCTGAAGAAGATGAGAGTGAAGATGATGAAGATGCCCACGATAATCCTGATGGGGATGACAATATTTCAGCCATGCCTCTGCAAATTGTCAAGGGAAAAGATGTTGCTACCGCTGACAACCAGGAGATTAATGACAACACGTTCAATGCTGACATGAAAATGTCTATGGACAATTCGAAGAAGCCTACTGAACTTCAGGTTGTCAAGGATGGGTCCTCAACCAACCAGCATCCTTAATCTTAAGATTCAAGCTTTCTTGCTTTGATTAGCATATGCTACTTTTTATTTTAGCAGCTTTCCCTGTGTAATATTTGCTTGGTGTAAATGAACTTTTCTTATCTTTATATATGTACCTTTAAGACGCCTACTTGAGCGACTCTGCTTCTTTTTACCTCTGATATAATCAAATCCACTTGGCCCAAATGATCAACTAATGGTTATTCCACTGGTCCATATCACAGCCTTCCGTTATACATTGTTACTTGTGCCCGTCGACGATCTATTACAAGTGGGGTGGTTTACCTGATAGGAGCTTTATATTTTTAAGCCATCACTTACATATCAACAACTAACACGTAAGGACTTATAGTTCCAATGGCCAGATTTACCGTTACCCATAGCTTTATCATTGGGATCCAAATTGATTTGTTATACCTTGTGAGTAACTCATAACTTACGATAATTTACACATTCTGCCTTAGCAGCTGTGAACGGTTTTAATGATGGTTGGCAATTTTGCCTCGGTGAAAGGCCTTTTAGCCTTTAAAAATCTTAAACAATGTTTGATTCAGCGTATAAATTTTTATCCTTTAATACTTTTCTGGCAATTCCTCCTTAGCGTATGGCTCTTTAGCCTTTGAAGATTTATGGCAATTTTGCCTCAGTAGATGGCTATTTAGCCTTGAAGATTTATGGCAATTTTGCCTCAGTAGATGGCTATTTTAGCCTTGAAAATTTATGGCAATTTTGCCTGTAGATGGCTATTGTAGCCTTGAGTGTAGGTCGCCGTACGTAAGATTTAAAGACACAGTGATTTGTTAAGGGGTTCGGCGCATGTTAGCAAACCTACATCCCCGGATCTTATTTACCGCTGATTATAAAGGCTAATAAGATTTCTTGGGTATTATGCCCGCCCAAGACTTCGGATTTTACATGCAACTTCAAGGATAAAATCTCTTGATAAACTTGGCATTCCACGGATGCTCAAGTTCTTTACCATGCTCATCTATCAACACATAGGCTCCACTTCCAGCTGCACGTTTTACAATGTAAGGACCTTCCCATGTTGGCTCCATCTTCTTGCATCATTTCTTCTGCTGATACGGCGGTATCTCACGTAATACCAGATCGTCGGGTTGATATTCTCTGGGGATGACGCGGTTGTTGTATTCCATGGCTAGGCGGCGATGATAATTCTCCATGTGAGTTAAGGCAATAAGCCACAGTTCTTCCAAATCATCTAACTTTGCCAAGATTAAATCTGTGTTCAAATTATTTTCCCAAGCTTCGTGTTTTGTTGTTGGCAGTATAACTTCTGATGGAAGCACCTCTTCTGCACCGAAGGTGAGTAGGAAGGGAGACGCTCCAGTTGCTTCTCTGACTGTTGTCCTGTAAGACCACATGACATTGTGTAGGTGCTCACACCAAGCTTTCTTATGTCCTTCCACTCTCTTCTTCATCCCCATTCCAATAGTCTTATTTGTGGCTTCCGCCTGTCCATTACTCTGTGGATATATTGGAGTTGACTTCCCTAGTTTTATACCGTATGTAGCCAATAGATTCTTTATATTCTCGCCGACTAATTCCTTTCCATTATCAGTACAAATTTCTGCTGGGACGCCGAACCTACAAAATATATTCTCCCAAATGAAAACGAACACCTCCTTTCCTGTTTTTTGCCTTAGTGCCTTGGCTTCATACCATTTGGTGATGTAATCGGTAGCTACAATAATGTACTTTCGTTGTCCTGAACCTGGGGTCAGCGGCCCAATAATGTCAATCCCCCACTTGGCAAAGGGCCAAGGGCTTAAAACTGAGTTTAGTGACACTGCCGGTGCTTTTATTCTTCTTGCATATGATAAGGTGTCAAACCTATCAAGAATATATTCTCGACTCTTTACAAATGCAATTAAGAAGTAGCAAGGTAAGTCGAATTCGTTCCACAAGGAGGAGTGAGTTCAAGTTGTTATATGGTTCAAGTTTGTTGTCTTTCAATAACAAAAATTCTGAAAATCGTAAAAGTGTGATCAAATAAGAGAGAAACATTGATTAAGGAATCATTCTCGACCACGAAACAAGAATCAAATTGATATAAAGAAAATTCTCTACAATCTACTTGATACTAGCAACCCTAGAGTAAATATAAACTCATCTACTCCGTTTATCTCCTATATTCACCTTAAAGAATAAGTTCTCTTCAAGGATTCTATTCATGTGAGCACTGAGAATAAGCTCTCTAGATATAACTCACTTGAATGCATTAGGTTCAATGAAATAGGTTACTCCTAGTGATGAGCACATAAGCTCGACTCATACACTAGTGTCAATTTATACATATAAGTGTTTAACAAAATCCCTTAATCAACACAAATATATTGCTACTTGTGTCGAGATCTCCAAGACAATTACGGATCTAGAAAATCTCGATTAGCAATTGTTAATCAACTCTTCAATTTCGAACTTGAACAATCAAATAACATTTAATAATACTAGCATGGTAGAAGTTAAACAATATAGAGAATAATTGCGGAAAATCGCTTATTGAATATCAATCATAAATCATGTCTCGGGTTTTGAAATCAACCCTAACCAATAATATAACTTAGCTACTCATGTTTTTTAAAGAAAAACAATAAATCTTTGTGTAAAAATAGGTTCAAAACTTAAACAATAAAGAAAGAGCAAACCATTGTGAATCAGTGGTATAAAACTGATGTCAAAAGAGCCAACTCCAAGTTTTCTTGTGCCTCCTTCCTGCGCCTCAAACTGGATGTAAAAAGATATCTCTTCTTGCTCCTGAGCCTGTCCTTTTATAGCTCAAACCCTTGTAAAACCGTCCTAGGTAAACATCTATGCCACCACTCCTTTAGACCTCCAAAACTTTGTTATCCAGCATCAAAAACAATCGGCAGAAAGCCCAGTCCAAGTCCACACTATATTACTTTCTCTGAACCCATCTGAGTCAGGTCCAAATCTTTGAAAATCAACACCAGAAACCACCGGCCACTGACCCCTGTTACACTGACCAGCAAACCTTGCAAATCCCATACAAGCAGCAACCTCAAACTGATCTCCTTTTATTCCTCAACACCATAAAATCCACTACAAACCAGCCATACAAAACCCCACAAAACTCTCTGCAAATCAGCTACATCAACCCTTCCTTCTCTTCTTCTTACAGCCATAATGCTGTCCTGATCTCACAATTGGTACCATCAACTTTGTCTCGCCGTTGCCGTAGCAAATCTGACCAAACCCATCCGTCTATTTCCTTCTCATATCAACTGTACACAATCACAGCAGCAGCAGCACAACAGCAGCTCCATCGAGCCTCCACAGAATCAGCCACAAACCCATAAGAACCACCAGAAACTGAACATAAAATTGCTACATGTCGGTACTCATTGTTTTCCCTACATCTCACAACAGCTCCATTCGAATACCAAAGCCTGAACTTCACAAAACCACCCAAATCACTCCCTGTAGACTGCCATTCAGACACCACAGCAGACAACCTCAAGCTGTAAATCTCTTCATTCAAACCCTCTGTACCACCAACCATGAAGCTCCACAAAAATCATAGAAACCAGCTAGAGAACCCCCATAAAACCACCACAGATCTGCAACTCAATTAGCACAAAAACCCCTTCATCTTTGCCCCCTTTCCTGCCAGAAATTGACCACGAATTGGGTATAATTTGAACCTAATCCACCTGCAGTTCATCCTCAAACTCTCCACCACTGCTTCGCAAACAATTATCTTCAAAACCCCTCTCCAATCAGAGCCTTAAACTTCACAGAATCTTCCCAGAAAACCCACAGATTCCAGCCATTTTCTTCTCCTTCTGGCCACAATTTCACCAGATTTATCACGTATTAGAGCTGCAATTTCTCTGTAAATCATTACCACATGTACCAGCTACCAAACCCCTCTTCTTGAATTCTTGCAAAACCCATCGATTCACTGGCTGTGAGCAGAAATGGACAGCAGAAGAAATTGGTCCTAGACCGAAGCTGCTACACATCACCCTCTCCCTTGTCCCCCTCTTTTCCCCCCTTATGTGACAGTTACAGATTGGTTGCCCACACCACCCCACCCCACCTAGAACATACAGGGGGGTCGACTATTATTAGCTAGCTAATAAGGAAACGACACGTCGGCGGGGGACGAGGAGGGCGACAAAAAAGGGGGGGCGATGTTTATCATTTTCGGTCCTCGACCTAGCCTCTGTTTGGTTTCCTACATACGTCTAAGGGAATTGATTCTCTTTTTCCCTTCCCTGCACATGTGTGAAATCTCAGTGGTGAGATCCACCAATTGTTTCACGCCTTCCTTCCAGTAGGCCCAATTCCGTACAGTCAAGCCCACACAGTTTTTCATTTGATCCAACACCATAACGACCCAACTGCCATTTTTATTGAATTCATCTCCTTGTTGATATGATCTATATTTTTCTCATGATTTTCTTTCGTTTTATAACTTAAGAGTGATTGTACCTGCAAAATAGAAAATGACGTTAAATAACCAATGTACGAGGCATAAGCTTAACTAAAGTGTATAATAAGGTACTCTTGAGTAGGTGTTTTAAGGCACCTATCAACATAGAGCTGACATTGCTTACACCGCCTAGCATATTCTGCGGCTTCATTGTTAGTAGCTGGGAACTCCAATCCCAGTGAGTGAACTATTCTAGATCCTTTCGGCGAAATAAAAACTATACCAATTCCTCTCTGTTAGCTGATCCATCTACATATACCTCCCATTGATTCGGGTCTATTTTTAACAGCTCTGGTACTCCCTCATCTGGATCGTCTACTATGAATGGAATGTCGTCAACCTCATCCTCTTCTTCTTCAATTGGAAAGTCTGCAAGAAAGTCGGCGATAACTTGTGATCGTTGTGCCGTTCTAATCTAGTATTTGATGCCAAACTGCTCTATTTGAGCATTCCATTTTTCTATACGCCCTGCTCTTTGTGAGCTATGCAGAATAGTCTCAATAGGAGTTTTGGTTAACACAGTGATAGGATGAGCACGGAAGTAAGGGCGGAGTCTGCTAGCGGCAAAGACCAAAGCCAAAATCAGTTGCTCTATCTTGGTATAATTTTTCTCAGCGGGTTTTAGAGTTCGACTAATATAATAAATCGGCGTCTCTCCCCCCTTTGTCCGCACAAGCACTGCACTAATTGTTGATGACGTGGCCGCAAGGTAAACTCGGAATTCTTCCCCATGCTCCGGCGGCTGTATGGCTGGAAGAGTAGCTAAATATTTTTTGATCCCTTGGAAAGCAGCTTCATGATCATTCGTCCAATTAAACTTTTCTCCTTTCTTCAGCATTTGGAAAAATAACTTGCACTTATCAGAGAACCGCGATATAAACCTATTAAGGGATGCCAATATGCCATTTAAGCGATGAACGTCTTTTAAGGTTACTGGCGAGGGCATATCCATAACGGCTTTAATTTTTGCTTGATCTGCCTCTACACCGCTTTTTATGACAACATACCCCAAAAATTTTCCAGAGGTGACGCCGAACACGCATTTTGCAGGGTTAATTTTCAACTTAGTTATCCGCATATGATCAAATATTTATTTTAAGTCTTGTACATGATTTTTCTTTACTTTAATCTTGACCAACATATCATCAACGTATACTTCCATGGTTTTTCATATCCATTTTTCAAACATATCCTGAGCCATTTTTTTATATGTAGCCCCAGCATTCTTGAGCCCAAAGGGCATCCTTGTATAGCAAAATAACCCTTTAGTAGAAAAGAATGTCGTGTGCCGCTGGTCTTCTTCTGCGAGCGGTATCTGGTTATATTCAGAGTAGCCGTCCATAAAAGATAACAATTCATGTCCAGAAGTAGCGTCGACAGTCTGATCTATGATTGGCAATGGAAAGTTGTTCTTTGGAAACGCCCTATTCAAATCACTGAAGTCAATACAAATTCTTATCCCCTTATTCTTCTTGGGTACCACCACCATATTGGCTATCCACTCAGGATATTGAACTGGTCTAATGATACCAGAAGCTCTCATCTTATCAATTTTTGCTTCAACTGCTTCTTTATACACTGGCGCCAACTTCCTGATACGCTGTTTGAATGGCTTGATTTTCGGGTCAATGTCCAGCCTATGGCATGCTCAATACCCGGCATTTCATTCATTCCCTAAGCAAATACATCTACATATTCTTTTAACAGAGCTTCTAACTGCAGGGACTCCTCTTTACTCAACAAAGTACCTATCTTTACCATCTTAGGAACGTCTCCTTCGCCGATGTTAACATTTTTGGTTGGTTTGAAATGTAATTCCGTCTCTCCCATTGGCGAAGGCTCCTTTAGTTTCTATAAGGGTGCCGCTGCAGATTTTGCTGAAGAGTCGCCTTCCTTCGCAGAATGAATATACTTGCTTGGGTCGGCGACTACCTCATTAATTTCTTTAGCCTTTACCAACTCCTTGATCTTTTTCTTTTTCTCGCTCAGTCTTGCCTTTCTAGTTTCACGCATCTTGACGTCCACTTCATTGCAGGCTTTCGCTGTAGATGGATCACCAATATACTCGGCGACCCCTTGTGGAGTTGGAAACCTCAACCGCTGATGATAGGTCGAAGGTACCCCTTTAATGTTGTGTAACCATGGTCTTCCAAGAATTGCTGCATACGGCGAATCAACATCTACGACACAAAAGGTAGTATCCATGATCAGGGTTTCACAAGTTACAACTTTTAGCGTAACCTCCCCTTTGGGTTTGGAGGCAATTCCATTAAATCCATAAATGTTGTGTAAAGACGGGATGAGCGGCTCTACTGGCTTTTCTTCAGAGTCCATAGCTTGATATGCTAAATTAAAAAGAATGTCAACAGAACTGCCTGGATTAATGAGTACCCTTGGAACTTTAAACTCTCCCATTTGAATAGTTAATACCAGCGGGTCCAAGTGATCTCTTCCTTCGGCTGGCACCTCTACCGCTGAAAAACTAATTGGCTTCTTCATCCACTCCAACAGTGGACTTTTCTTGACGGCGACACTGAAGATTTCCTTACCATTCCTATCCCGCTTGTGTATCCTTGACATGACGTTATTATGGAATTCGTCTCTACTGATCGTGGAATAAACTATGGAAAAACAATTTAACTCTTTAAGATCCCTCTTAATTTCTACGTCAAAGACCTCTGGTTTAGGAGGTATACTCTGGATTGGTTGAACTGCCATTGGCGGTGCTGGGGGTAACTCTAAGAAATCTTGGAATTTTCCCATACGAATGAATCTGTGCACTTCTCGCTGAACTCCATTGCAATTCTCAGTTGAGTGACCATGAAATTGGTGATATTGGCAATATTGACTAGTGTTTAAAATATGATGCATAGGATTTCCTCTATTGAAAGGATAACGGATCTCATTCCTTGACGCCGAACTTTCTATTTGCCCCCACGCATCAGTGTATGTAACACAAAGCTTTGGTAATGTAGCATCTTGAAAACTGGGTACCCTGGTCTTCTGTCGCCGAACCTGCGATTATCGTTGTTGAACCTTCTATCACCATTGCCTGACCGCTGATTGTCGTATCAACCTCTATTGTCATCATAGTTTCTCCTATCATTATTGGCGTACCTTCCTTTGTTATCATATCTTCCTCTACTGTCTTGACCGTCTCTTCCATCATAACTATCTCTTTTACGTTGATTCCACTGCTGGCCGTTGGTCTGCTGATGCTGCTCTTGCTCTTGTAGTTTTTGTGGGACAATTGTTGTTGAAGTGGGACCCACTAACAATGCTTCTAACTTCTTATGCTCCATTTTAATCCATTCTTATCTCATTTCTTCCTGCTCAGCCGACGAAAAATTGTTTATTGAATTGATGTGCCTTGCTTTTTCTTTCTTTTGGCGGGTCTCTTCTTCTTGCATTTCTTCTTAGGACAACCATTCATTTTGCTTAGCTCTCATTTCGTTCATATCTTTGGGTCGATTCCAATATAAAGCCTGAAACATTGGATCATTTGTCTCCATTGAACTGGTAAACGCCCGCATCTTCTCTTTATCAGAAAACCGTCGTTCCTAACATAGTTTTCTCCACCTCATAATATGGCTTCTGCAAGTCTCCAAAGGTCTTTTCTACTCCTAGATGAACTCTATTATTCTGGATGTAAGTCGCTATGAATATTTCTTCCAGTTCTTTATAAGTCATAATTGATTTTGCCTCCAAGTCGTCAAACCATGCTAACGCTTCGTCTTTAAGGGAGCCAGGAAACAACATGCACATTATTGGATCTGAACCAGTCCATGCTGTTAAATCCCTCCTATATCTCTTCAAATGCTGAGATGGGTCTCCCGAACCGTCGAAGATTGATGTGAAAGTTGGCATAGAGAATCTCTTGGATACCTTCCCATAAGTAATCTGATCTACAAATGGTGTCTTTTTTGCCTCAGAGATGGCCTTCTTTAATTTTTCATCCTTTGGTGCCTCTGTTACCTCTGCTAATTGCTTTTTCATACGACGTAACTCTCTTGTCACATATTCGTTCATTCCGCTCATCTTATCCGAGTCGGCGAAGCTTTCTTCCTTCAATTTAGTTTTTTCAGCTTTCTTACTCCCATCTCCCTTTTTTTGCTACGGATGCCGCAACTTCCGCTTTCTTAGATTTGCTCCTTTCAGTGTTATGAGTTGTATATGTTGAGCGGCTTCTGCTACGACTTTCCATTAATTTTCTATTTTGTTCTGCTAATTGTCGATGACTTTGAAGAATAAGCTCTATTTGAGTTTGCTTTTGTAACTGCATCTGAGCTTGATTTATAGTGCTCTGCTCAAAGAATTTCTTCAACATTTCTTTTGTAGTATTAGTAGATCCGGCTTTACCTTCTGAAATTTCTATCGGTGTTCTCTTTGATGTTCCAGCAATTGCCGCCATTGTACTATTACCTTCCACATCCTTTGAAGTTTTTCCGTTTACCATGTGACCATTGCCGCCTGCCTTTGAAACTAGACAATTGGTATTGGGGCTACCGCCTACTGCTCTTGATAATCCCTCAACTGCATGAGAAGTATCGCCGGCAACCGTTGTTTCTTTAGTGGTACCGTTATCCACATCTTTACCCTCTCTTTGGATAACAGCCTCTGTCTCGTCTTCTTCCTCTGGTATCCAATCTAAATGAGTTTCATCCTCTATTATTACATTATCCTGGACTGCTGATTGTTGCTGTAGCACCGCCGACTGTAATGTTGGTGACTGTTGTTGCTCTGCCACTGGTTGTGGAGCTGCTGGCTGATGTTGCTGTGTCGCTGACTGTGGAGCTGCTGGTTGCTGACTTGAAGTACCGCTCAAGAAAAAGTCATGTGCAAAACCCAACGGTGGTATAACTGAACTCCTGGTGTTATGCCGGTTGGGAAAGATTAGCGGCTGAGTTGAAATGGGAAACTTAGGGGACTTGCTTGTTGACGACGTACTTCCTTTCCGTTTAGACGCCATTTGGTATCTTGTGTGGAAAACAATAAAAGCACTTCCTGACAGTATTAAGCTAGTTGTACTGTTAGCAAATGCCAAATTGGTTAGTGGGGGTAGTTAATTTTTTTTGCAGAACACAGCTAAGAAAGAGACAAAGAGGCGCAGGCATAGTTGTACTATTGACAGAGAGTGACCTAATCCTGTCGGCAGTTGAGAAAAACCCTAATTTTGAAAACCCATGGAATCTAAAAAACCAAAGTTTTCAAAAATCTCCAAATATTTGAATCAAAATCTGTACGGCGCAAAATTCATACTAATGATTTTCAAAACACAAGTATCCTTATGATTCCCTTCCTGCGGCTGAAGCAATACTACTCTCAACGACATTAATGAGCTAACTATCACTCAACATGGCCGCTAATTAACCATAAAATCTACCAGAAAAGTTCTGACTAGAGACAGTGTATTTGCAAAAGAGAAAGTCTCGTTATCACATAACCCTCATAAACCATAGAATATCCTCTAAACTATCGAGATAAAAATACTTAAACAGCTTTTCAAGGGGATTAAATTCTACAAAAGCAACCACAGCACGCCGTACCAAGTAAGGAGAACAAGTTTTAAGCATATCCACAAATATGCTGGAAACTAGAAAAATATGACTCTCAGGTTTTAATAAGAATGAAATGCACTTAAAGCTGCTAAAAGGGGAAACTTTGAAGATCTTAAGAAAAAATATTTTGCCTCCAGCATACTACCAACATCATTTTTATGACAGGAAAGGACCAAAAGTCACTTTTACAACTAAGAATATCATTAGAGGAAAAAAGTAGCCTAAGGTTTGGTAAATCAAAAGGAAAATTTTAGAAAAACCAGGTTCAGACCTTATCTAGCGTCAAAATGTAATTGGTAAAATTCTCATAGGGTATATTTACCAACACACCAAATTTAACTTACATGAGATGCACCATAACACAAGTAAAAAAGAGTATGAAAACTAAAAGAGAGTTCAGAGGTACTTAATATAAGCTAATGACATATTGAGTGAAGTATATCATGTATCATGACGCTAAAGAAGGATTAAAGGTAATATATAAAAGGCTATTAACAAGTAAAGCGAAATCTCTTAAGTATCGTTTATTAGCTCATGACTTGTATTATCTCTCACCTTGACAATGACAATCACTCTACAAAGATCAAGTTCTTCACTAAATTCTGAGAAATGGAGAGTAAGAAGGAATTTCTTTGTCTCTCTATAGATCAGACCCAGAGTTCACTTTTTCAACCCCTCTCTCAGTTGAGATACATGACCTTATATAGGCGCTACACATATTGGATTACAGCTAATACAAACAACTATGACTCTGACAATACTTGTCTTCACTCGCCGACCCCTATTGCCGCCGATCTCTATGAATACTTCAGCGCATCTCACTTTGGATTGGATAAGATCGATGACTCATATCCCACTGAGTCAACGGGTCAACTCTGACAATCCGACCGTTCTGATCCTCATTAAATGCTCAACCACATTCTCAGTCTTTGTCGGTGATGTACTCACTTCTGCTCTCCTCATAAGGTACGCTGATGTGTCTTCTATGAGTTGGACGCTTATCTATTTTCCTGATCCATCCGCTGAGGGGCACCGCTGACGATATTCCATGTTTCTGAGGTAATCTTCCCATACGGCGTCACTTCTTGGATGTCTATGATGGGTAAGGGCATTTTCTACACTTACACTATTTTTATGCAAAGTCCTAAGTTTACCAGTAATTGGTACGACTTGCACTTAGTCAGCTTTGACTTAACAAATAATAGGGTATCGCCCAGGCTTTCGGCCTGGCTTCAACCGCTCGTGCGCCTTCGGCGCAGGCTAATTTTATGATTTGTACACACTTTAGGTGCGTTCGTCTTTTGTGCATATAAATAAGCTAGCGGATACTGTCGGAATGGCTTATTAGCTTTCTAATCTTGCAATGACATGTTGTCATTCGTTGAATTAATGTCAGTTGTTGGGTTGGTGGTAATGATATTTGCTAAGAGTTAAATAAATGGGCTAATTCAAGATGACATATATAGCTCTTAAGAATTAACACTATGAAAGATTTTTCTATCTTGAAGAATACGCTTTCATAAAAAATGCCCTGAGTTATAGTCAGTTTATACCACCACTGTTTGCAAGAGGGTGGTCGAATGATCTAAATTGATTGTTCATTCGAGTTCTCATTCTTTACAATCTTGTATGCATTCCCCCATTGGACCCTAAAGTCTTGCCTCAAGAATCTATTAACAACTTAACTTGTTAGTGTTTTAGGTGTAAAACAATAAAGAGAATTTGAGGGGTAAAGCGTGAAGTATAATGATGTAATAAAAGATTGTAATGGAATTCGAGAGGTCAAGATCGAACAAGACTCGCCTAAACCAAGAAATGGCCGTTCGAGTATTGCTTCAGTTACAAGAAGAGGATATAGGGTTGGTTTAGGGAGGGAAGCAGAGAAAGATGAGATCAGAGAATTGCTATGATTTTCTGTGATGTTGAGATTAAATTGCTAGATAAGGATGGATATTCAGTTCTCACTAGATATTGAATGCTGAGTGAGAAGAGTTAATCAATTATCGATAAGATAGACTTGATTATACTTGCACTGAATTGAACTTGTTGAACTTATCTGTTCTGTCTTTCCAAACTGGTCGAGTGACCTATTTATAGCAATATATTTCCAACTGATCTCGCAAGAAGTGGAAGAAGTGGAAGAGTGGGAGTGTGGAGTAAGTGGGGCAAGTCTTGCGCCTAATATTAGGGAAGAACAAACCGCCCACTTTCTCATCCCCTCTTTTCAGCAACGTTCACACGACTTAGTTTTCTTTCTCGTTAAGTGATTGAGCCTTGCAATCACACGTGTCGTAGACCGCCAAACCAAAACCCTAAAGAATATCCCCCCATGTAACTTACTTGATTCTCGTAAGATTTGTTAAATATTTGTTAAGTCAAAGATGACTAGGTGCAAGTCGTACCAATTACTGATAAACTCAGGACTTTGCGATAAGATAGAGATTTAAGCGATAAGCTTGAATATCTCTTTGAGATTTGGTCTAAGGATTGAACCGGGAAATCGCCATTTAAACCAATGAGACAAATATAAGGGTTGAGATAGCAACCGCCATTTAGATAAGATAAGATAAGATAAGTCTAAGGATTGAGTTATGCAATCGCCAATTAGACTGAGAGGATTTCAGCAACTCTCTGTGGCAATAATCAAGTAAATACGACTTTTGATTTGCCATAAATAAGGGAAATTGGTTTGTGGCATGTAATGCACCAATTCCCTGAGTAATGAAGACATATGAATGTCCAAAATAATATAAGTCATAGCCATGAGCCATGATTAAGAATTATAGCACTGATTTATAGAAGCAAGTCCATAATCAGGAAAAACAGACGAATGATGCTATCACAGCGTAGCGATCATCAAGAATGCATAAGCATTGCCAATATAAGACCTAAAGATAGGTCACAATAATTATAATAAGCCATGTTACATGGCATAATAATCTTATTGAGAAGTTAGGCATAGGGCGCAAAAGATAAGCCATAACATTTATGTTATTTTCGGATTTCTGAACAGCTTGCATGTTATCCATTCATAAAATCGCCCAGGCCAGCCTATATTAGATACAATTCCGAATTTTTAGTATGTTATAGGAAGCTCACAGAGGAAAAACTTTCGTGAAGGAAGCGCCTCCTAATTCTTCACGGATTGGGCTGTAAAAATCGCCCAATGAAGAAATACGTGAGCTGCCAGATTTCCGAACTCGATTAGGAAACTAGAGTATTATGGACTAAATAAAATCCATAATCCTCTAGGATTTGGATCAGTGGGACCCATAAATAGAGGGGAGGCTAGAGAAAGATATAATCTAGCTCAAAGGGGGCAATGATAGCCGTGAGGGAGAAGAAGGCCATGGACCTTCATGAGTACAAGCAAGGGAAAACCGTAAAGCCTCCAATGTTTGGCCAAAGCACGACTTTGGGCCTCCAAGATTTGGCCAAGGCATAGCTGTGGAGCTCTAAAGTTAGGCCAAAGCAATAGCGTGGGTACCCATAATCAGGCCAAGGAGGTGGCGTGGGCACCCAAGTGCCAAGGCAAGCTAATGACATGGATATCCAAAACTAGGGCAAGCTAACGGCATGGATATCCAAAGCTAAGGTAGGGATTGGCCATGGGCCTCCAAGAGAAGGGGGCGTGAACATGAGAATAAGGGATTAAGCTTAGGCATTGTCGTGGATAAGGATTAGGCTTAGGCATTGCCGTGGATAAGAATTAGGCTTAGGTATGGCGTGAAGATAAGGATTAGGCCAAGGCGGCCGTGAGTGTGAGCGCAAGGAATGGCAATGGGCCTCCAGGGGTTAGGCGAGGCAAAAGATGTGGATACCCAAAGTTAAGCCAAGCTAATGGCGTGGGCATCCAAAGCTAGGCCAAGCCAATGATGTGGGCATCCAAAATCAGGGCAAGCTAATGCCGTGGATACCCAAAGCTAGGCCAAGCTAATGGCGTGGGCATCCAAAACTAGGCCAAGGCATGGCCGTGGATACCCAAAGCTTAGCCAAAGCAATGGCGTGGGCATCCAAGCTTGGCCAAGGAGATGGCCGTGGATACCCACCATCAGGCCAAGGATTGGCCGTGCATATCCAATGCTAGTGGCGTGAATTGGCTAGGGTTTGGCTCGAGCATGGGCTAGGCTAACGCGCATGCGTAGGTATTTTTACGTATAGGCTAGGGATATGGACCATGCTACTAGGCTAGGGTCGTGAGATATCAAAATACAGCTAATGGTAATTAAATATCTTATCCCTATCATAAAATAAATTCATACCTTATCTCGAGCTATTCCAGGACGCCAGAAATTGATGCGAAATTACTCTTGTGACCTCCTCGCCAAAAACCACCATCAACAGTTAGAAAACCACAATTTGATTAATAAACAGAAAAAGGTTACTACAAAATTGGAATCCACAGTTTTATTTTGTGTATTGTTCACCAAGTAGAGTGTTTTTTTTTTCTCAAAGAAGTAATGTTGATTCTCAAGCGTTTTGTCGGTACATTTTCTTTACCACGTTTGA
>JAJJMA010250028.1:0-15685 GCA_023529015.1 Papaver nudicaule
AAGCTTGGACAGGCTATTTTCGATCGAGATGCCAATTCCAACCAGCTAAAGTCTAAGGATGGGGAGGTATCGAAGCTTTAATTGGATCTGAAAAATAAAAATAAAAAATGTGCTTTCTGGAAAGATAAGCAGGAGAGTCTAAAGAAAGACATGGGAGAGAATGCTGAGCAAATTCAGTCTTTGGAGGAGAAAATTACTTCTTTGCAACGTGATGTGGATTTCAAACTAATTCGATAGGGGTATGCTTGTCGCAACCATGCTCGTACTGTTTTTAGGAGCTTTGGTGTGAAACCACTGGAGTATGGGGAGAAAGCTAAGAATGATCCAGACCGGGTTTTGGAGTCTGATGCCGAATTGGTGCCACCTGGGAGGGTTCGAGAGATCAAAGATCGATGGGATAGAGGCGAAGTAAGTGATAAAGATGATGATGAAGATGGAGGAGAAGAGGATGAAGAAGAAGAAGAAGAAGAAGAAGAAGAAGAAGAAGAAGAAGAAGAAGAAGAAAAGAAAGTGAAAGAAGAGGGAGGTGAAGAGAAGGAGAACAAATGAGTTGAAACTTGTGTTGAGGAAGTCGAAGATGGGGCTATCGATCGATAACTCTGCTGATGTGGATGGTCACAAGACTGTTGCAAATGGAGATGAGAAAGGCTTTGATGCTGAGAAATCTCCTTCTAAAGGAACCATCGATGCTTCCAAGGATGCCTAGAAGATGACCCATTCCTTCTTGTGTTTCTATCCTTTGATCCTTTCTTTGTTTTCCTGCTTGGTGTAATTTTTTGTATTGTAATTATATATTTCGATATGCCGTAGTTATTTCCACTTTTACTTGTAGAAAATGGAATGCTAAGTTTTATGTTATTTTCCAATTTTGTGTGCCTCTGTTCTTTGTATTTCGATCTTTCTTGCAAGGTTTGAAATGTATTTTCCTTTCCATGTCATGATAAAGTCATGATGTGTTTCGATGCCCAATTTTAGTGGGATGTGATTAAGCACATGCTCCCTTTGTATACTCTAGGTTCCTAGTTTGGTTACTTAGAGTGTAATTCTAGGGTTTATTTCGACGTAGGAGTCAGGAAACCCAAGCTAGTGGGGGCTACGATCACCCTTCCTGTGTGGGTATAAAATTTGCATAGGTGCATCATGTTCTATAGCCCTCTGATCTCACACTCACCCACACAGTAACTTAAACATTATACAAGGTGCGAAGACCTCAAGAACAATACCGAAGACATGTAAAAAGACATTAATCAAAGAACTAAACGTGTAAAGATTATATTTCTGTTTTGCTACTACATGGATATGATCCTAAGGAGCTAGAGGAGATATATACCTAATCCCTCTCTCGCCACTTAGGTTACACCCAAAAATTCCAACCTCTACAATGTTTTCCAAGCTCGCCTTATATAGGCCGAGCTTGGGTGGTTTACAGCTAATAAGAAAATTGGACTCAATCGTTGTGGTGTCAGTCTTTGTCGAGTAAGGCGGTTCTTTCGGCGGTACTCCGAAGATGGACCTGGGGCTTCGGTCCTTTGAGGAAGGGTCCGAATCCCTTTCTTCTGATGTTCTACTCGGTGTCCTCGGACTTATCTTTTTTTGGTTTGATCCCGAAGCTTCGCCACTTCTTCCTTTGGTGTGATCTTGCTTCTTGGATCCCTGACACGTGTCCCGAGGGGGTTTTACCCTCCACAGTTTTCCTCTTTCCTTTCCTTGTATCGAAGATGCGAGGAGAGGAAATTCCTTTTTGCCACCTCTTCCTTACCATGTAACCCCACTACTTGCCAGGTGTGAGATTTTTCTACATGTTCTTCCTATTCTCGAGGATTTCATGGCTTTTTACCTTCTGACCGGCAGCGCCGGTTCCTCTTTCACTATTTAAGTTTTGGTTCTCCCTCTAAAAATATTTTAGCCCCTTCGTATCCATCTTCCTTGACACCGGCGTTTTCTTTCCGTGAAACCTCCCAATTTGTAACTACATATCAAGCATTCTTTCCATATTTTCCTTTATGACCCTTTGCTGTATTCCTCCCTTTGTTTCATAAAGTCGATTCTTTTTAAACTTTCATCATCTTCATGTCCTCTGATCCATTTTGCCTCTGCAACTTCCGGTCGCCGACGGTATTAGTCTTCTTTTTTCTGTGTTTTTCTTTCCATGTCGTCTTCTTCTGAGGTTAATGCCCTTGTTTTAAAGATGAAAGGCATGGGTTTC
The DNA here is from genome assembly GCA_023529015.1 of Papaver nudicaule. Lineage (NCBI taxonomy): Eukaryota > Viridiplantae > Streptophyta > Magnoliopsida > Ranunculales > Papaveraceae > Papaver > Papaver nudicaule. The sequence continues at coordinate 2,207 of JAJJMA010250028.1, forward strand.
AAAGAAGAGGGCTTTTAGATTGAAGCAGTTAGTTCTTCTAGATTGACTCCAGAGCTGGTTGAGGAGTATCAATGTGACGAGAGCAGGCTCTTAGTGACATTTCATCAAATGTCTGCAGGGTTACTTCCTCCTCTTTACAAGCCTTCGAATCCTTTGTTTCTCCGCATTCTTTGCTCTCTTCCTAAACTTCGAGGGGTGATGCAACTTACTTCCAGCTCTATTTACCTCATCAATCAGTGGGTTCTTCGCTCCGAAGATAATTTCCCTGCCGGATCTACGGCGAAGTTCTATTTTACTGCTGAGAATTTCTTTAAACATTACGAGCCCTTTTTAACCCTAGACAACTAATTTGCTCCTTGGGGGGTCAGCTTTCGGTCCGTGGAAGGTAGCGAGAATATCATCCCTGGGTCCTTGGACTATTCCATGGATGAAGATTGGTACTCGGAAGCTATACTTCTTAAGGGTCCTGTGCTCCGAGGCTGGAAGGATTCTGGCCGGTACTTCCCTCGGACCGAGTTTGATGCAGGGCATGAGTTTCAGACTCATCATTTATTCTCCATTCATTTTTCTGACGAAGATAGAGGATTATCTCGCCCCTCTTCGGGGAAGGGTAAGGGTATTTCCCTGGAGCCTTCGGGCAGCTTAAAGCATTCGCGAACAGATGAGGAGACTATGCAGCAGGTAACAAATACTTTCCTATGTTCTTTTCTAGAGTATTCATACTTGCCTCTATTTGTTTCCTGAGAAAGACGGGTCCTTATCTGCAGGGAGAGTCTTTCGGTGTCTTAAACCTGAGCAATGATCTGATGGATTTTGAGTATGGGGGAAATTTGGAGGTTCCTCAGCCGCTGAAGAATTCTGTTTTCAGAAAATTCTCAGGGGAGTTCTGCCCAAACGTCGTCGAGCTGCTACGAAACCCCTGGTGGGATCAGCGAATGCTGGCGAGGAAGTATCAGCACCAAGGGCAGCTGAAGCGATTGTCAAAGAAGTGAGTACCATTAATCCGTTTAAAGAAGTCCTTTTTGAAAACCGTATTCCTAGCGACTTTACTGTCGAAATCTCAACTCGCCTTGAAGCCTATGCTACTGATCCCTTGGGGCATCCTTTAGCTCCTGATTTCTGCAGGAAGTTAGGTGATATTTTTTGAGGTGACTGTCCCAGGGCTCATTATGACCTTCGCCGTCCACCCTTATCCTATGAGGAGAGCTTGGCTATTCTTCAAGCGGTAAGTTGTGTTTTTGTGCTCTTTGCCCATATGTTGATGTTGCCTGGGCTTGTGTTAATTGTTTATCTATGATCTTTTTTGTCAGGGTGACTATCATGCCTCTGGCCTTTTGACTCACAACTTCGAACTGGCTGGCGAGGCTGAGTATTTTGAACGAGAGTTTTACCGGATGCAAGAGGAGCTGGCTCAAGAGAAAGTTCGTAGTGCTCTTGCAAAAAATAATTTAATATGTAAGAGTTTTTTTATCTTCTGTCATTTATGTGTATATTTGTGTTTGCAGCGCTGTGCTAAGAACAAACTTGCTGCTTGCTTAAAAGGCGAGCTGGAAGAGAGTGAGAAAAAACTCCAAGAGGCCAGATTGGCTCTTGATCGACTTCGGGAGAGTCGACAAACGTCTCATAGTGCCTTGGGTAGTGGGAGTTACCGAAGTAATAGTGGTGGGCTTTTGGAATAGAGGAACAAAGCTTTAGAAGATGTGGATTATTATAGGACGAAAAGACAAGAAGCCGAAGGTCTTTTTGTTAAAGAGAGAAAAAGAGGGGACAAAGGCGAGCGCCTTTTCGAGGAAGTGAGAAATAAGAATGAGGCCCCGAGAGAATCATTTTTTCCAACTGGATGTGGATCGTTTGGCACGAGAGCGAGATGATGCTCGCTTGGAAAGGTCAATCAGTACTTCTGGGAGGGTTATGATTGAAAGGTTAGAGGAGAATATCAAAAATTTGAAGGTTCAGATGGCAGCGTTGAAGAATGTCAACAATGATTTGGTTACAAAAAATGATGCTCTGGAACTTGCTGCAGCTAAGAAGTCGAAAGATTATTTTGCTCGTCTCATTGATGAGTATCGAATAGAACTAGCTAAGAGTGGGGCAATTTCTTCCGAAGATGTTAGGAATAATGCCTCCATGCCTCGCTTCTCTAATCAACATGAGGTTTCGGAATATATGATTTTTAAAGAAAGTAGGGAGCTAACCCATCTTTTCTTTTGCTCTGCTTCTGTCGTACCCCTGAGTGAGTTTGATCGTCCTATCATTCTGATGTTTTTCGTTTTTATTTTTTATAGGTATTGAAGCCAATTTGCAGAAGCAGGTTGATGATGCCGTGGCGGCAAAGGACGATGCTTCCAATCAGCTGGTGAATGAGTTCGAACGGAAGTTGGAGGCTGAAAACAAGGTTAAACAACTGACCCGAGAACTATACGAAGAACGTCAGCGTCGCTCTGCCGATATGGACAGATTTTCTCAAGAACTTGAGCTTGAACGCAAGCGTCGCTCGGAATAGGTGATGAAGTCCACCGAGCAATTGTCCGAAGAATGATAATTTCGCCTTAAATGTCAGGCGAGTGTAAGGAACATCGTGACTGGTTTTGCCCTCCTGCATCATCAGCTAAAACATGGTCAGGCTGCCGAAGAACTTCTTTCCCAGTCTGCTCTAACTACTGCCTTTGCTACTAGTATGGCCTGCCGACAACATGGTCGTTCTCTTTTTAGGACCATTGGTATTGAGCCTCCTACTTATGGCCCTATTGGTGCGCGCGATTCAGGTGCCATACTTCCTGGTGATAAGTATTTACTCCCTCAGGAGGTATATGTAGCCTTAGTTAGGGATGAGCTTCGTAGGAGAGGCTTGCAAGAAAAGTTTTTGAATGGTCCTGGTGATGATGACGACGATGACGATGACGATGATGATAATGGATCCAAAGGCGGAAATTCGGGGAGTCCTGGCGGTGATGCCGAGGGTGTCCATGATGGTCCAGGTTGTGGATCCGAGCATGGTCCCGAGGAGTGTCCTAGAGATGGTACCGAGGGTTCAAAAAATGATCTCGCGGATGGTGCTGGGGTGAAAACTATCAGTGTGGTGGATAATGTTTCTCGAAGTCATGAGGGTTCCACTAAGGGATTTGCTGGCCGAGCCCCAGGTACTGTCATTGATAAGGAGTGTCATTATTTATTTCAAGAGTCTGCTCAGGAATACAGCGAAGAGGAAAGTGAGGAAGAAATTGAAGAAGAAACTGATGGGTGTACTGGCCGAGCCCCCGATACTATCTTTGATAAGGAGAGTCACTATCTATTTCAAGAGTCTGCTTAGGAATACAGCGAAGAGGAAAGTGAGGAGAAAACTGCGAATGCTTCGGAAATTACCCCTTCGAGGTCGGACCACTTTGGATTTCGGACGTACGAAGGTGATATCCGAGTTGACAAAGATCTTATGGAGGAAATGGAGATTTTGATGATGCCTCCCTTTGTGCCTGACAAAGGTTTTTCAAATGCTTAGTAGTAGTATTGTTCTGCCTCCTTTGGTTGTGTTCTTCCAAATCATTTGGTTATACACATATTTTTTGTTGTCGCTTTCCTTGTCCTGTACTGATCATAATGACGGTGCCCAAGGTGTGCAATATCCAACCTTTCGCAACTCTAGTGGCTTCCAAATCACTTATCACATTGCCATCTTTTAACTTCTCCTTGGTATTACCATACATTAACCACAAACGATTGCTAACAATTTTCTTATCCTTGAGTGGTGCTTTACCCTTCTTGGGAACCCCGGGTTCCCCACCACCCCAATATATCCACTCTTCATCACATTGTTCCTTAGACCACCCAAATTTTGTCATAGCTAATCGGTTGAGCTCCCCCCATTCCATCTTGTTATCTTTACCAAGAAACACATGCACTACACGAAATTGCCTTTTTAGCAACGGCCCAGGGCCGTTGCCAAAAATTAAAGCAACGGCGAGTGGCCGTTGGCGGGACGCCGTTATTGTTGCCGTTATAATAATTACAGCAACGGATCTGCCGTTGCTGTAATTATGATTACAGCAACACATGCATCTGTTGCAGTAAATATTGTCACGGATAAGACATACCATCATGCCGTGCCGCGTGGCAACCTACTGAAACGGTCTACCCGTTACGGTGGGCAGTAACCGATCAAACAACTCTTAACAGCAACGTTTATACCCGACGTTTTGTGTAGTAACGGTTTATCCGTTTGCCAGCTGGCAGTTTTCGTAACTGTTTTGAAACAGCCAGCACCGTTTGCGTCTGCGTAACTGATACCCTACTGTTAAAGTAACGGAATGTACTTGCCACCTATCCTTCTGCCGTAACGGATCCAACAACTTTTTCTCCCGTTAAACCACGGCGTGTAACGGATAAATTTTAACGGCTTAGTCAACGTTTTTATTCGTGGAAAACGCCTCTGTAACAGTTTTAGGATTTGCCACGTGTTTTTACAACTAACGGAATTGTGTAACGTCTGTTATCGTTGGAAGAAACTGTATTATTTTTTAAAAAAAATAACGCTGGCAAGCGTTAAACCCTGCGTTACAATTGCACCTGGAATACAATTCATTCCGGAATCTGGAATACAGTTCATTTGTGAACCTGCACTACAGTTCTTTCCTGAACCTGCAATACAATACAATTCATTTATAAACCTGCAATACTGAATCGAAATCCTGTAATTTTCAATTCATTCCCACTGAAATACATCCATTCTCATTCAACTAACACACGCATTTCATTGAAACTCTGAAAATCATACAACCGTTTATACATCCATTCACTACACTCATTCACAATCCTAAATTTATAAAACTGCACAAGGCAAAATAGATACATACATTTTTGCATGTGTTATTACTACCCCTAGATTAGAAGGTTGTGTGTTTTGGCAGTTTGCAGTTTATGTGATGTTCTGTAATGATACCTTGGATCAGAAGAAGCTTATATACAAGACGCCGAAGTAGTCCGTCGACCTCAGATGTGAGAGTTCTGCGAAACAATGAAACAAAGCTTTGAGTTATCTATATATAGTTGACAGCCACTTTAATAAGATAATATGACCCACTAATAGAGTTGTCTATAATGATATGAATACTCCCTCCGGTTCTAAAAGATAGGCACGTTTGATTTTTTTTTTCAAAAATTAACAAACTTAATAAAACCAATATTAAGTTCCTCGACTATTTGAAGAAAAAAAAAGTCAAATGCGTCTATCTTCTAGAAAAGGAGGGGCATATACTTTAGGTTCATACAAACAGCTTCATCTCAGTTTAGGTTATGTGGTAGGGTTGCCGAAGCCCTGGCATACACCTACGACATAATTCTCATCTTATATGGAAGAGAGAACAAGGTACAACTTGCTCAAATTTCACCACAAAACGTAACTGATAATGAGTTGTATGGAAATAGAAAGAACTACTTCACCAAAATTCATGTGATTCATGTTACTAACTAGTAGAATAGTAACTTATGCTAACTGCATACATGGTAAATAAAAAAGAAAGATTCACTGCAAGCATCTTCACATATAAGTGATTCTGCTGTCATTATAGGATAAGCAATTCTACTGTCAATATAGCTAAATGAGCCAGTACACTTCCCGCTCATATGTGTAGGTTGATTGCGTCTAAACAAGAAGCAATCTGCTGACATACAAGAGTGAGTACACCAGCCTCTCATTGGCTAAAGCTCCATCAATCACATGAAAGTTCACTACTCACCGAATACCCATACAATTCTCTTATTATTATGTAACATGCCATACTACTCATACATCTAGCAAATATAGCATGAACAAAGTTTGACCTTAACTATCTCCTACAACAGGGAGACCTAAGTGCAACATACATCTAATTCGACCAAATACTCATACATTTTGATTTTCTGAGCAGGTATAATAATAGTTCACTCACCAATGGGAAACAAAGATAATGGTAGCCGAATGTGCCCATCGATTCTGATAATCACGAAAAAGCTTTACACTGATGTCGCTGAATGTGCACATGTAAAAACATAACAGGACAATGATACATTATAACAATTGCAATGCTTGCTGATTTATAATGTATCATTGCCATGTTGTGCTTTTGCATAAATACGATGCCAAAAAAAGCAAACCGGGTTATCATCTCCCATTGGAACATACAAAGCCCAGAATTGCATCGCTGAATCCTCGCAAAACCCAGAAAATGTGCCTATTAATCCAAAGCATGTAGCACATAATATTATAAAGAGCTCATATGATATGCATGTAGACAAACCTGAAGTTGAAAAAGGTGTCCTGCAGCAGCACCAAGTGGAGAAAGAAACCTCCTCACAAGACAAAGACAATGTAGTAAGTAAAAATCAACCAAGAGAAACTAAAAAAATTAGCGTATTCGTAGTTTACTCACCAATGTAAATTAGAGAGGTAGGAGTATTGGCTGGAAAGTTTGTTGCATTGAATTCCTTCATTTGCAGCAATCTTTCCAAAAAATACCCCTCCTCTCCAAAAACTACATGGTGTTTTGGAAAAACAATAATGCATGGCAATTGAATACCTGAAAGAAAATTTGAAGAGATTACATCTGAAGGGAAGCTAACTTAAGATCTGCATGGGCAACTTTTCTAACATCTGACTTGCCATGCCATCATCCAATCAACAACAAAAGCACAGATGTATCAATGTCCTGCAATGCTATCCAAATGGGAAGTAAACTATCCTTGAAAGATGATGGAAGTAAGTAAGAATCAATACAGTCATGTCTTTCTCCTTCTGCACTGGTGTTGGTACGGCCACAGTGAATCCTAGCAAAACAAAGATAATGGTAGCCGAATGTGCCCATCGATTCTGATAATCACGAAAAGCTTTACACTGATGTCGCTGAATGTGCACATGTAAAAACATAACAGGACAATGATACATTATAACAATTGCAATCCAGACTGATTTATAATGTATCATTGCCAAGTTGTGTTTTTGCATAAATACGATGCCAAAAAAAAGCAAATCGGGTTATCATCCCCCATTGGAACATACAAAGGCCAGAATTGCAACAGTGAATCCTCGCAAAACCCAGAAAATGTGCCTATTAATCCAAAGCATGTAGCACATAATATTATAAAAAGCTCATATGATATGCATGTAGACAAACCTGAAGTTGAAAAAGGTGTCCTGCAGCAGCACCAAGTGGAGAAAGAAACCTCCTCACAAGACAAAGACAATGTAGTAAGTAAAATCAACCAAGAGAAACTAAAAAAAAATACCCCTCCTCTCCAAAAACTACATGGTGTTTTGGAAAAACAATAATACATCCCATCAAGTACTCAATGGCAGTGAGATGGTCCAATTACACCAAGATAAACTAATGATAATAACACAAACTAATGTATTCGTGCTTACATCTCAACATTTACCCATAAAAAAGGTTGAACAGATCTCAACTTATGCTATTGTTAAAACCCTAACTTTGGTTTAACCTATGGAAAGAGATAACAACCAAAATAAATCTAATCTAAACTAGAAATCTACTTAGATTACCAGAGATATGAGCGAGAAAAGTTAGATCTGAAATGGTTTTGATTTTTGTAGAAGAGGGAAAACATATTTGATAGGGAAACCAAAATTTCAGGAAGAGAGAGATGATTTTTGAGATCTAACTTTGAGCTCCAACTTTCGGATAAGAGAGGAGAGTTCAATAATAGATGAGAGATTTGCTTTACACTTCGATTAATGAGCCGAAAACACGAAAAAAATATCTGGTCAACTATGTCAAGTCAATTTAAATTTGTGGTCAACGGCATAAGTGGGTGGGTTTTAAGCCATGGGACAACAATCTAAAAATCATGACATTTTTTGCTAGTTGAACATAATTACCATGAATCTAAGCCTGCAGGATCACTGATCCTATCAATTTATGAAAAATTCAAGGAAGAATCCTTGGAAGAACCCACTTTGGGCAAGTTTGAGTTACAATCTTCCTCTGAACACCAAAGCACTCACTAAAATAGTAATGTTTCTGAGACGGTTTTGTTGTTTCCGTTGGAAATTGTAATATAGGTGAGACGGTTTTTTTGTTTCCGTTGAAAATACTAATGTAGACGAGACGGTTTTGTTGTTTCCGTCGAAAATAGTGATATTTATGAGACGGTTTTGTTTTTTCCGTAGAAAAATAGTGTTGTATTTGACAATCTTCCTCTGAACTCCAAACCACTCCCTAATTTGCCATACTCCGAGCCAGGCTCTTCCAGAGTAGCACTGATCCTATCCAAAAATGGCAAATTCAAGGTGGAATCCTTGTAGAACCATAAAGGAACCCATTTTGGGCAAGTGGGAGTTACAATCTTCCTCTGAACTCCATTTCAAATCCCCAATGGCAGTGGAAAATAGTAAGTTATGAGACGGTTTTGTTGTTTCCGTTGAAGAAATTGATGTCTGAGACGCTTTTTCTGTTTCCGTCGAAAATAGTGATATTTCTGAGACGGTTTTGTTTTTTCCGTAGAAAAAATAGTGTTGTATTTGACAATCTTCCTCTGAACTCCAAATCACTCCCTAATTTGCCATACTCTGAGCCAGGCTATTCCAGAGTAGCACTGACGTTATCCAAAAATGGCAAATTCAAGGTGGAGTTAATGTAGAACCATAAAAGAACCCATTGTGGGCAAGTGAGAGTTACAATCTTCCTATGAACTCCATTTCAAATCCCTAATGGCAGTGAAAAATAGTAAGGTATCAGACGGTTTTGTTGTTTCCGTTGAAAAAAAGTGACGTATGAGACGGTTTTGTTTTTTCCGTAGAATAGTGATGTATCTGGTTAGAATAAACAACTTTATTGGTCCAACATGTGGCCAATAAAATTGGGAATAGTCGCTAGATATTCTAATTTTTCCATCAATCTCTCCCAACTTTCTAATTTTTCCAATTGGAGGCTAGGGTTCCTTGGAGACGTATCTGGGAGCTAGGGTTCCTTCATTTCGAGGTGAATCTAAGGGTTTCTTCAGTAATTTCTAGTTTCTGTTTTAGGGATTTGTTTGATATTGTTGTTTGGAGATTTGTTTGATATTTGTCTGATTTATGTTAACTAAGAACTGTTTTGTTCAAATTGAAATTTATGTTAACTAAGACTTAAATTTATGGATGATTTCATGATTTAGGTTTGAATTAATTTGTCTACTATAAGATTGTTTATATGAATTTGTTGTAGGATGGTGTTGTCGCGCGTAAAAGAAATGCGAAAGAAACGGAAGTTGAAGTTCCTTAAAGACCTCAAAGATGGAGAGAAGATCCAAGTGGAGACCCTGATGGGAAGACCTTGCAAAAAGGGCGCAGAACAACTGGCTAAGTATGTTCGATATCTAGATGTAGATGGCAATGTATTGCCATTATCAGTGTTTCACTGGTCGCGTATGCCTGGAAAAAAAACTGGGCAAGCAATACGAAAAATCAAGGTAATTGTGTGCCATTATTACTTAAAGAGTTGTTGTACAGTGAATTTTCTTTATCTCAAAAATTGTAATCTGCTTTTTTATGTCAGCAAAAATTCAGCTTTTCGGAGGACGTTGATGTTGATAAACTACTGAGTAAGAAACTGAATGAAACATGGAGGGATCACAAGTCCAAGATGAAAAAGAAAGGATTCGACAAGGAAAAAACTCTGGAAGAAAATCTTGCAAACCGACCTAAGCAAGTTTTTAAGAGTCAATGGAAAGCATTGGTTGAACTGTGGAGCCAGGAGGACAACCAAGTAAGTTGCTCCATTGGTTTTTCTTAGTTTTGATTTTTGAATTACTAGAGACCCTATGTGTGGCTACTTCCACTCTATTATATTCTCATGGGAATGTGTTTTGTTCGTTTCTTTGTCACAGGTTAAAGCTGCTAAGAATGTACAGAACATATTGAAACAAAAAGTTAAGCACACCTGTGGCCGTAAGCCACACATAGAAAAAGCAAGAGAGGTAAAGCATATGCCCAGCACTAAGATTATTTATGATGATTTGTTATATAGCTTGTATGTACAATATTGTCTACTCAAAACTCTTTTTACAGTTGCAAGATAAACTAGGAAGATTCCCTGAGCGGCTTGAAATATTTGAGGAGACCCATCTAAAGAAACAAAAAACATCGGATGGATCAGAAGTTCGAGTTATGGAACCTGTGGCAGCTGAACTACACGTACACTTTTATGACTGTATACTTTCTTTTCTGCATTTAAATTTGAAAAGTGGTTATCAAAGTTGATGCTTACATCAATTTTGAACATGAACTATGTTTAGGGTCGAATGGTGGAATACCAAAACCTGGCTAGCCAACCTGAAAGTGGAGTAGTTATCTCTGGGCCTAATGATTCAGTTGCAGCTGTGATGGGAGCTGATAAAAAGGGTCATGTTCGATGTCTTGGAAACTTTGTCAAGCCAAAAGAATTCTGGGGTGGTCAGCATGAACCCAGTTGGGCTGCAAAGTTAAAAACCGATAACCAGAACCTTAGACGTGAGCTTGCAGAGAAGGATAAGCGGATTCGATATCTCGAGATTCTAGTTGATGATCCTTCAATGAAATGTTTGGGGGTACTTATACATGATAGTTTTCTTTCTTAGTGAATGGGTAAAAATGAATACTTTTGGTAATTTTCAATTTATTCACTGAATATTGGCTCTTCTGTGATTGGCTTGTAGGGAATTGTTCAACTTATCCAGACTCATTACTCGAACAGCAGAACACTTGTGGTATTGTCTCCTTTTTTAGTAAATTGTGTTCATTTACTGTGTTCTGTTTTTTGTTTGTCATTTTTATCACCTAGTTATTTGCATAAGTTCGATTGGTTATATTGGCTGCAGCTTTAAATAACAACCAAACCCCATTGGAACATACAAAGCCCAGAATTGTTATGTGAATCTGAGTTAGAAATGTGAAAACAGAACTTGTCAATAATATGTTCAATTTTCCATATTTGCAGTTTGACTGGGTGGTGCGGGCTGGAGAACAGGAGAGGCATAATGAAACTGAAGCATCAAATGACACTGAAGCACCAAATGACTCTGAAGCACCAGCAGACAAGGATCAAGTGACTTCTGACAATCAAGGATGATTTAACTTTTGGTGTAATTACATGGCAGTCTTGTTTAAGTAATGTTAATGCACAAGTTCTAAAGGATTTGATAATTTTAGGGTTTTTTCAATGTACCGGATGTTGAGGCAAGTAGGAATGTTTAATCTAATTTCTGTTCAATTCTGTGATCAGTATTCAACTGTACTGAACTTGCATTGATAAATCTTACATCCCAAAATAAACCAAAAACCACAATCGTACTGACTTATACATTGTACTGATAATTCTTACATCCCAAAAAACATATGAACTTAAACAAGGAACTAAAAACACGAAAATGACTATGTCAGAAACTTAAATTGAAACATTCAATCAGAAACAAGGTCAATCATCTCAATGTGAGCATTTGCAGCAGCAGCAACACCAGCATTTGCATCAGCAACAATATTAGCAGCAGCAGCACCAGCATTTGCACCAGCAACAATATTAGCAGCAGCAACACCAGGAATCCCCATCTTCAAATTCAACATCCTCCTCACTGTTGGTATTCGCCGGAAACTGTTGATATTCTAACCGCCGGTAACTGTTGGTATTCTGACCTAATTTGTGCATTTTGCTAAAAATTACTAGAAAATAAAACTGACCCATGACCCATGCTTGGACATAGGAAAACGCAGAAAAAGAAGAATAGACCAGCCTAGACCAGCCTTCCTAGCCACAACTACATTAGGTAATGACTAATAGTAATAAATGTTGCTAATTATGGTGCTGGAAACGCGTGGGAGGAGGAGTGTTCTCAAGAGATAAAAATGGGCATAGGGAAACGGAAATTGAGATGACTTTTGATCAGAGTTGTGTCTGAAAAGGAACCGTTTTTTTACACCGGATTCTTACACCCCTATGTGGCATTAACATCCACCATAGATTCCCACCCACCCAACCCCACCCAAGATTAGCAGGACCCCCTGCTATAAGAATGAGCCAACCATAACATGCCACGTTATGGTGTAAAAATCCGGTGTAGGAAATCCGGTGTTTTTAAAGTGTTTTCGGGAAACAACCACCGGCAGTAAATGTGCATAAATAGACGCGTTAATCTTGGTGCAAAGATAAGAGGAGATTTGCAAAGGTATACCAAAATATAGAGTAATTAAAGAAATTATAGAGAAAAAGTGAGAAACCACAATGGCTGATCAGAACAACAACAATGGTGCAAACAATGCTGATCAGAACAACAACACTGGTGCAAACAAGGCTGAAGATTATTTATACTTTCAGTTCGTGAAAAAACATGCTCTCGGATTATCGCGGATTTCAATGGAAAACTTGGTGAATGAATTGAAAAGCCAAATCAAGATAAAGAAAGCGAGAGAGAAATTTCTTCAGTTGATGGCTGATCATACTCCTGAGTTTGATCTATGGTTAAGCCAGAGGGAGGCAAGGAAAATCAGAAAGATGGGTGGTGATGATCATTATGGGAGGAGAAGTGAAACTGAAGAAGAAAGTGAAGAAGAGGAGAATCAAGGTCAAGTAGCAATGGAAGAAAGTGAAGAGGATACAACATCTGAAGATGAAAGAGATCGTCAGAAAGAAAGGGAGAGACTTTTCCGTCTGTATTGGAAGGAGAAAACCCAATACCCTGCGATTTTTGCTAGAACTATGCTTGAATCTGATGAGAAGCAGGAATCTGAGGCGTCTGAAGAGTTGGAGGATGAGGATGCAGAGGAAAATGAAGAAGAAGATGATGAAAGGAAAGGCTATGGGACTCCTGCTTCTAGTGCTGATGATGATATTGATCCTGAGGACTATTACCACATGATAGGAGATGATGACTCAGATCATGGTGCCGAGGATGATGACTAAATTCCCTCGTTGCAGACCATATCTGTAAATCTTCATCAATTTTGTTATCTTCGAGAGAGGTTTCAATTTATTGAAGCTTGAAGAAAAATCCTCTCGAAGACGGCTAATTAGGTAGTAGTAGTAGTCTTTGTCTCTTCTTGTCTGCTCAGGTTGTTATTTATCGGTTTTAAGTGTTCATGTTTTTTTGTGGTTGGTGGTTTTGGGGAAAGTTCAGGTGTTATGTTGGTGGATTTTGGGAAAAGTTCAGGTTGTTTTGGAGATTTTGGGTTATGATGCGAAGTAGCCCTTGTTAACTGGTTGTAAATGAATATCTTTAATGGAACTATTTTGTTAATGTAATGAATATGAATATCTTTGTTTTTTGTTTTAATGATTGAAAGTGGGGATGAAAGTCTGAATGATTAACAAACAAAAGATTGAAAGTATTGAATATGATTTTCACTGATAAGAATTGAAGAAAGAGTGAGTGATTTTCAGATAAGGAAATGGTGATTTTATATAACACTAGCACTAGGCAATGTTATGTACTCTATGGTACTCCTGCTTCAAGTGCCAAATTACATGGAGCCAAAATTCTAGAGCC
>JAJJMA010250037.1:4845-40809 GCA_023529015.1 Papaver nudicaule
AATATAATGCGGAAGGTAAAGGTAATGCAAGACACCAGAATTTTGTTAACGAGGAAACTGCAAACCTAGCAGAAAAACCCCGGGACCTCGTCCAGTTTGAACACCCTTAGTATTAAGAGAATACAGACGCTAGCCTACTCTCAGACTTCAGACTGGAATGTATCGAGACTGAATTAACCCTACAAGCAATCCAGCTACCAATGTGCTCCTACGTCTCTTGGCTCCCGCAGAAACCTACGTACTTGATTCCCCTAGCTGACGTCCTTTACAGGCCTAGGAGTTGCTCCACTTCCCTTCGTGAAGACTAGCGCTACCCTGCCTCTAACATGACACCTAAAAGTATCCAAGTGATTAAACGAGAATACGATTGTGATTTCCTTTAGACTTAGAGTCAAGGTTAATGGAAATTGTTTTTTACTGAATATGGCGTATTGATCTAGCCTAAACAGTTTTACCTCCTAACGCTTGACGAACATAGTATTAAACCTAGTTTGTGAATATGCGTTACAGAACTTCTAGGGTTTATGATACAAAATCTACCTTACAAATTTTTTATCAAAATTTTGGTCTTGATAAGGTTGAAATAATTCAATCGACCCAAGATACAGGTTCGGGAATTTAACTTCCGACATGTGCTTCACGATCCTCAAGTGAAGTCTTTCAATAGTTGTAGTCCAAGAAAAGGACTTCGAGATGACGACCAACCTCTATGCAAGGATACACAGATGTGTAGAGGATTGGAATTGTATCTTGCAGAAGGTCGTCTATTTATAGTGATCATCAAGGGAGGCTTTGCTTTAAAGTTAAGCAACCTTGAGTAGGGCTCAAGCAAGTTCCGGATCTTAAAAGTCCATAGCTTGAATACCCAGTCTCAATGTTCTTCTAACCTTTGGTTAAGACCAATGGTCATAGGAAGACTCACCTTGATAGAAGGATAGCAATTTAGGTTCAATCTAGTTGAACATTGCGTGGATTAAGTAGTTGAATTCCATGGGCCAAGTAATGTCTAAGTTCGAAAACTAAACATACCCCAACCGCAAATTTCAATGGAAGTTTTCCATGGCTTATATGAACGCGTTCATGAATGGTACATAGAGTAGGCATTTTGGAGTTCAGGAGAAACATAGAACTCGTATGAACGCGTTCATATACAAACACTTGTTCTCATGAATGCCTTGTGCAACATGTGTACGCGTTCATGAACGCGTAGACTGTTGAGGTCATTTCATGAGACAACTTAACTTACTCTCCTTAGGCATATGATCACGGATGTGACTAATGCGAAAAGGTATATTCCACTTATTAACCTTCAGATCATATAAACAACATCATAGACTATTGATATGATAGAATGGCAAATACGAATCACAGAAAGGAAAAACCTTTCTAACCTTTAGTGTGGACGTTATGATTTATCAAGTAGTAAGCTCCAGTCTTCATCTTCAATGGTCTTCGTCTCGATTACCTAAAACTATCCTAGTCCGAGTCGTAGAGTAAACTTATCAAGGATTGTGTTTTTGTCATCTAAACTTGACAACTGACTTGAGATAGCAATATCAATGGGTTCAACCGAGCAATGCTCTAACAGGTTTGTCTAATTCTTCTTTGCAAGTTATTGTGTGATAACATGGGTGATGGTAGAAAAACATGAACCATGCTCATAATATATGGATCGTTAGTCGGTATTGGTTTGTCTTTTAAAATACCCAGAATTGTATTTCTAAAGATTTGATAATCTTCACATATGAATTTCAAACTTTACTATATTATATGCACTTGACCTTTTAAGTAATTACTTCGATCACATCAAATTGAGGAATGAAGGTTGCACATGCTGAACTAAGGTGAACGATGTCCCCAAGATATATGTATGCTTATCATGTCTTGAGTGTTTTACCCAGAAATCATAACTTCAGTTTAAATATCAACCTTATGATTAGTTGTGCAGTTAATTTGTCAATCAATTTATGCACTCTCCTATTGACATTCATCTTTAAATAACTCAGTTGAAAAAGGGAGATTGTTATGAAATTGTGGCTTTCTGTGACAGTGATTGAGCTGGTTGTCCATTTACAAGGAAATCTATTGCTGGTTATTGTATGTTTATTGATGGTAATCTATTTCTTGGTCAACCATAATGCAGCATACCATTTCTAGGGCTTCCACTGAAGCTGATAATAGAGGTTTGGCAAATGTTGCAACTGAAATTTTGTGGCTTTCATATCCCTTGAGGAGTTACAGGTTTCTCTACTTCTTCCTTGCAAGTTACTGTGTGATAACATGGGTGATGATAGCTTAACTGCAAATCCAAAATTCCATGCCAGAATTAAGCATGCTGAGGTGGATTACCACATGATCAGGGAATTGGTGAAATTGGGTTTTCCGCAGGTATCTTATGTCCCTATACTCTGCATCACATAGTTGTAATGTTCACCGAAGGACTATCCAAAGATGAATTCAATTTTTTTTGAGAGTCAAACTGTTGCATATTGTTGGCAATAGTGCTCAGTTTGAGGGGATGGTAGAGTAGTGCCATGTCATCGTTCTGATGACAGCCGCGTGACAGCTGGGTTGTAACTGAAACTGTCACTGGGTTGTTTCATGTTTGGTAGCTTTATATAGCTACTGATGTTATCTTGTAAACCTAACAATTACAATCAGTACAATTTACTTCTTCTTCTCAACTCTCACACCTACGAATTGCAGCGTTCATCAAATGATCCCAACTAGACTGAAGTTTCTCAGCTGCCTAATTTTTCTTGCCCTTGGATAGTCCCAGGGATCATGAAACATGAGACCATACAGTTGCTTGACATATCAAGCTACAGCCTACAGAGGATGGAAGGTGCAACATGTGTCGCACTTGGAATTGTGCTTTTTAAAAATAGTATACCCCAAATTCTGGCTGCGAAGAGTTGGATGTTGTTTTGGTAGTTTGGTCATTCTGTCTAAGGGAAGAATTCATTAACAACCATGAGAAATTCTCTCCTTCCCTTCCAAATTGTACATCTACCTTCCACAACCATCCCCTTTCTCCACCGAATTTGACTCAGTGTTTCTGCAGCAAAATTTGGTCACCATTTTTCATGTGAGAGCTAATTTCTACGCCGAGGTTATTTTATCGTTCATGTTTGTTTTGGGTTGATTCATGGCGAACAATTTGTTCGTCGGCTGCGCTTGATTGATATAATTTGGAAAATCAAAAGTATATATATATATAGAGAGAGAGAGAGAGAGAGTGTAGCAAGCAAGATATTAATGGTGAGATTCAAACGTGATTAGGATTTGAATGACAGCGGCCTCACAGAGCGTAGAACATTCTTATAGGCCATTGTTGTGGAGCAATTTTCTCTCCTTTGGCTTGCGTTCTTTGTCTCAAAATTGAGGCCAGGGTTCAAACTTTTGATCAGTTTATTGAAAGAGCAATGATGGCTGCTAATCATCCATATCGAATTCAATCAATGCCTGACAACTCAACGGCAGAAAAATTAACAGAAGACCCATCTGCAAACAAGGCAGCACAATGCACCGTTACGTGCGTCTATGAAACAATTCTCTTCGACGTTAGCCGTAGGATATCAATAGTATGGTCAAAGAATTTGATCAACCTCTCTCTAAACTTGACTGTCCAGAACTGGGGAAATGACAATGATTGCACTTGCAAAATTGATTTTAAGCCATGGCATTTTTGGAGCAAGAAAGGGCTCAAGTCATTCGATTTGGAAGGAAAGCGGGTAGACATATTTTGGGATCTCCGATCAGCGAAATTCACAGGTAGCCCTGAGCCTTCCGCAGATTATTATGTTGCATTGGTGTCAGAGGAGCAAGTTGTGTTGTTGCTAGGAGATCTTAAGAAAAAAGCATACAAAAGAACCAAAGCAAGACCATCATTGATAGATGCTATATTACTGTACAAAAAGGAGAACATCTTTGGGAAAAAATGTTTCTCGACAAGAGCAAAATTTGACCAAAACAGCAGAAGAGAGCACGACATTGTTGTCGAAAATACAATAACAGGGCCAAGAGATCCAGAGATGTGGATTAGCGTAGACGGAATTGTGGTAGTCCATGTTACAAACTTGCAATGGAAATTTAGAGGGAATGAGACTGTGATTGTAAATAAGTTACCGGTGCAAGTTTTTTGGGATGTTCATGATTGGTTATTTGGTAACCCTTCTGGCCATGGGATGTTTATTTTCCGGCCAGGCGCACCGGAATATAATCACGTTAAAGATGGTAGTAGTGCTGGTGGTAGTGAGACTGGAGACAGTAGCACCGCCACAGATACCGGGTATGTCTCTGCAGAAAGCCAGCAGACGACAATTCCTGATTTCAGCCTCTTCCTTTACGCATGGAAGATAGAATGAATTGCGGCAAACTAATTGATTGTTTAGTAAATGTGACCAAATTTTTTAGGGCAGAAAATTACTGGGGTTCACCCCTTTCTTTTCTTGTTTGTTATACGAATTGTTGTCTGTAACATTGTTGGAATTATAGTCACTCATTTGTGCAAATGAACCATGTTTGTATCTTTCTGAAAATGGCTGACACCAACTCTGTAAGGAGGGAGTAAGGTGCAAATGACGCCAACTCTGTAACCGCAAACACTTCCAGCACATATCCTGGCAGTCAACTTGAAATGTTGAAAAGAGTCAAAGATATGGTTAATACTTTCAGACTCGTTTCAGCAAAGATCACAAAAACTACATCTTCTAGCTAAATTGTCTTTGGTGGTTGCCAGGCACCTGACTAGGCAGGAAGGTTCTGATTCAACAGGAGACATGGTGAAACCATCTGACGAAAGCACAGTGTAACAGAGAATGGCTTGAAGGAAGAGGGAACTCACTGCACATGTGATTTCTCATTGTTGAGAGAAAGAGCAAGGTCCACACCTTATTCTCACATGTTAGATGACTCAATGAGGTCCTATCTTGTCAAGACCCAAAAGTTGAATTGTGTAATGATATATTTACTCCGTAACATGTCGTACGGAATTTCAGTTGTTGCAAGTTTGAAACCTATCTTCTATAATGAAAATATGAAGGGGTGACTGAGCCACTTGAATGTTGTGAAATTTTTTCTTTTCTTCTGCCCATAATTAAATGACTGCAAATAATGGACGACAAGTTTATAAATTTCCTAGCAGAATTAAATTTGTTGTGGGACTTCTACTCAACGTCTACATCTTCTCTCCACCCGGTACCAGCCATTGGGATCTTGACTATTAGAAAATTAAACAACATGGCATTTTCCTTTTGAAAATCTTAAACAACATCCCTAGGTACAGTTACAGATGGTGATCATTAGTCATTTTCAAAAAGACTTTTACATGTGCTTCAAAAAGAAAGAAGGCTCGAAAATTACACTCCTATGAAACCCATCTCTGTTTGCACTTCCGATTATAACCTCATAGGACACACGTGAAAAATGCGATGGATCCTATCTATTACAGCCTAAATCAAACACAGACCCAATAAATTAGCCAAAAAGACATTTCATTTTACCTGTCGAACATAACAAAAACAATGGTCAAAAGTGGGTTATATGGGTACTTTCTTGTTAACTAACAATACCTCCCTATACCTTCGGATTATTAATAGTATGTATCCTCAAGAACACAACCTGTACTTTTTCCCCCTTCCATCATTACTCACCCTTTACCTGTACCTCCCCTCCATGATAGACTAACCTATCTCGTCGTCCTACATTCTGTGGGCGACGGGTTGGAGAAACAATCAAGAAGATAAAGGTTACAACTGAGGTTTGTTTCATCCTGGCGTAAACCCACCACCGCCTCCGTAACAATCATGTCCACGTTATCTTTCCCTGCAGCTTTCCCTGCTCCTACTAATGTTTTGCCTTTCCAACTCCTGGAGATCAATTTGATTTCTGCACAGGATCTTGCTCGGATTGGTCGAGGAATGCGCACATATGCCGTAGCATGGGTCCACCCTGAACGTAAATTGTCGACGCGTCTTGATGCCGATGGCCATACTGACCCGACATGGAACGATAAATTCGTCTTTCGTGTGGATGAGTCTTTCCTTCAATCTGATACATCAGCAGTAATGATTGAGATATATGCCGTTCGTTGCTTTCGTGATGTCTGTGTAGGTATCGTACGAGTTCTTGTGGGGAATCTTATCCCTCCATCTTCACGTAATCAACGAAACTCTGGAATGCGTTTCATTGCATTGCAAGTGCGCCGCCCATCAGGACGCCCCCAAGGTATTCTAAACATAGGAGTTGCTCTCTTAGATGGTTCAATGAGAAGTATGCCTCTGTATACCCAGCTAAGCACTTCGGCTGTTGGATATCGTGATCTAATGGGCGAAGAATCACATAGTCCAAACCACCACCATAAAGAGCAGAAGAAAGGTCCTTACATGCGTCGCAGCGTAAGTGAGCGAAAATCAGACGCAACTTTTAACGATTTTCCTTTAAAACCTGGATCCACTGCGATTTCGGAAGTAGGAGAACCACCGTTTGCCACGGTGACCACTACCGGTTCAGTTTGGTCATTGTCGGATATAGGACCTGCACCTTCCGTGCTTGCTGCAACGATGGCTGAAGATCATTTATACCCGGTGGCCGAGGGGGGAAGCAACAGTAACAATAACAACAATGTTCTAGAAGAATGGGAAGCCGAAGCTAGTGTGGAAGGTTTAAGATCGAAACTAGAGAGGTGGCGGACGGAATTGCCACCTATATATGATCGTACTAAAGCACCCTACAACAGGACTGAACACCGACGGAGACATACTGATGGGGGGTCAGGATCGATGCTTTCTTGCATCATGTATGGATTCGAATGCTCTATATCTTGTGGGGTAAAACCTAGAGGTAAAGTTAAGGCTAAACGTGGGGGTCTTGAAAACTTCGATGATGACGCAACTCAATCTTACATGCCATGAAAAATAAAAAAGAGAGACATGAAAAACAAAGGAGAATATATATATCTCTGATCACCAATGTCCTTCTTCATGTCCATTAAGATGCAAGACTATTGCACGAGTTCAATGAGAAAGGAGTACTTGTTTAGCAGGAATGCACACAGCGTAGTTATGCATAGACAATGAATATAATGATTCTGAGTCACTCTACACATTGTTACTTGTGAATATTTGGAGGAGTCTCGGTTGGCGCAAATTAAGACCTGCGCATCCATTGTTCAACACAGAGAGCTGATCGTGTACGGTACTTGTGAGTTAAGAGTCTTAAGACCACTATCTCTTTTTATTTGAGTAAAACAACAAAACAAAAAAAGAACAAATTGGTAAGGGGAAAAAAAGAATATTGAATGGTATTTGTACTAGGTTATGACTATATATACTTTGGCATTTTGGATTATATGTTTGCTATTATGTTTTTCTACATAACCAAGCTAGTATTGTATGTTGTATTCTCGGAAATTGCTAGTATTGTATGTTGTATTCTCGGAAATTGCAGAAATGTGGTTAAATCTGGAATCTATGAGATTGAAGCTTCTTTTTCCGTTTCATTTTAGTTGCCATAATAGGATTTTACACATGTATTAAGGAATGGAGAAAGGTATGAATTTTTTCCATCCATACCCTTGATAAAAGTTTCAAGCATTAATTGTTATTAGTACATTTTGAGCAAAACTTATATTTCCAAGATAAAATACAGAGTGTTTTGGAAATTTTGTGGAGAAATATCAACTACAGCAAGTATTATGAAACAAAAAGATAACCCTAATATGGCAAGAAAAATGAAACGAAGGGAGTATGTTTTTTGAGAAGTGGTTGTATATCTGAAAACAACACAAACAAGGAACAAACATGCTAGCCCTCACAAAAAAGAGGAAAAACATTTAAATCTGTTGGTTGCCCCTATCACGTTATCATCTACCATGGCACGTAATCACTTCTTCCTCAACCAGAACAGAGTTGAAAAGACGAGGGTACCTGGTACACCACCAAATCTCTTCTTTTGCGGAACAAAGAATATATGTATGTGTTATTGCTTGCAGTAAATAACAGAACAGTAGAAAAATCAAAATCACGCACAAAAGATTTTTGTTAACGAGGAAACTACAAACTCTTAGAAGAACCCCGCCGAGACCAAGTCTAGTTTGAATACTCTTAAGAATTAAGCTGCCAACACACCTACTCTCATATTTCGGACTAGCTAGTGCAGACAATATGACCCTAATACGACTATTAGTCACAAAGATTTCCCCTAAGTATTCCTACGCCTCCAACCACAACAAGGTGGTCACGCACATGTACTCCCCTACGCAAACAGACGTCATTTATTGTCTTACGCAAGAGTTGCTCCACAGCCTGTCGTGAAGACTATCGCTACCCGACCTCCAATCGGACGACTACAACCTTAGTGGACAACAATCAAATAGCGACAGGTCAATCGCTAGATGATATCCTTGGAAACTGACAGATATTTCATCGAAGTCGTTTTACACCAAGAGTGAGGATATTTAAGTTTACTTGGTAATAAACCCCTCGAGATATCGATCAAGGTTTCAAAACCAAAACTCCCGGAAGAGCAACCTTGTCGTCCCAGTTGGAATCAAGCAATAAATGGATGCAGTACAATATGTATGACCGTGAAGAACAACGTACCTGCAATAATAAATACAATAACAACAATCTTGATTCCACTCAATATCTATAGTTTAGGCACACAAACTGAAAGCGGCTTGGTGACAAATTCAGGTTAATAGATAAAGAGTATGTTCTAATCACAACGATCTTGAGTGGTCTTATAGCAGAAGAGAAGGACCATAGTATAAACAAGATTGCAAGGTTTGATAGACGTGATAGAACAAAACACAAGTACAATACAAAGAAGACTAGTAAACATAAACTAGTTTCCCATAAGAGGTACTTCTAGGCTTCTCGATCCCAAGAGAAGACTTGCACTAATCCAGAAAGAAAGCAAAAGCTTGAAGGTAACTGAAAGGAAAAGTGAGATAAACACAAACTTTCAATTCCGAAGAAGAGATTGGTAGAGGGACAAAGCTTTCATGAGAGATACTAATCCTATTTATATTGACTAAGGCTTAGCTTTGAAATGAGGCTAACTTAATTTCGGAAATTCATTAAAGCACATTTCCATATATGTTCCGAAATACCTCACTTAGACTCATACAATTTAATGATATCTAATACTCTAGTATTTTACATTAAATAAAAATATATTTCATAAATGAATAATATATTTCAATAAATGTTTGGCCAAGAGCAATCAAAGCAAATAATACTCAAAAGGTATATTTGGATATTTCATTTAATTCGAAATATGGTGCTTACCAAATATGCTCTCTGGGATATAGCTCATTTCGAAAACGTGTCCTATTGTTTCGAAAATCTCTTTAAGGTATTATTACTTCCAAATGTCGTCATCAACTTTGATAATGTCGACATCACTTCCTAAGCTTTGCAGGACGGGTCAGAACGATACTAAGTGGAAGTGGGATCTGGTCCAACGTTCCGCATAAATGTATCATCGCAGATGTGGACAAGCCTTGTGTGTTAAGCTTAAGTGAACACGTAGGTTGAATGGACATTCCGAATTAAAGATAAGATTGCTAAAAAAAATCAAGGTTGAAGAGGGAGCATGTTCGGTTTTGCCAAACAATAGGACATTGTTACAAGTTCGAATATTGTAGCCTTGACTGTCTAGAAATGAACCAAAACATGTCGGCTCATATTTATGACCATACCGAACCTTGAAACTCCCGATATAGCAGTAAAAGCAAGACGTGTAGGCGGATCGACTCATCAAGTTCACCGATTCGGACTAAGTAACGAGCTAATGAATCCCCTTCTTTTTGCCATCAATCGCTTGAATCTCGAGACGCTCTTCGAACCATCATACTTAAACAAATAATCATTAAGTACCAAGTATGATTCATCAAATAGTTGTCTCACATATTACATATACACGTATAAGTAAATGGTGCATCAAGAGATCGATGTCAATATTAGCAGATCGATTCTTTGCTCAAGCAATATATCCCCAAAGGTATAGATTGATTGCTATAGATGGTGGATTTTTTACAGGGGATAAAATTGTAAAATCTCTCTTAATTATTACGCCATATGAGTCTAGCCTTGACAGAAAAAATTAAGTATATAGGCTTAGCTGATAATAATAGGTGCTTCTATACTAATCCCTATATTGGCTTTGTTATTCTTGTAAGCATATCTCAAAGCTGGCACTACATCTAACTTGATGTATCTCAAAGCTAGCTCTAACAATTTGTTATTCTTGTAAGCATATCTCAAAGCTGGCACTACATCTAACTTGATTTATCTCAAAGCTAGCTCTAACAATTTTGACATTGATGCAACATCAACTTTTACTCCTGACAATAGCATATAAGCAACAAAAGTATGTATCAAGTAAACCAAACATCTTAACTATGCCAATATGAAGGTCAAGAGATTATACTCAACACCAAGTAACGTACCGCTTACCTTCAGTCGTTCAAAATTTTAGAAACATACATGCATTCCGCAAATATCATTTACCCCTAGTGTCCACCGATGCTCACAAGGTATTTCTATTTATTGTGGACCTAATCTATTGGCTCTATACCATCTAATGCCCACTTGTACATGCAAACTATAAATAGTCATGGCATTGCTCTCTTATCAAGTGTACCACATATAACCAATCATCAATTAAGGATTTATGTCTATATTATACTTCAACACCTACAAGACTCATCTTGAAATTCATCATTTTAATCACCTCAAATTTATATACACAGCTGAACTCATATTTCAACATAATACGTAGCAACTCAGAAATTTAATCTCCAAGCATTGAACTTTAACCTCAACTATTCCTGTCAAAATCATGACATATACTACTGCTAGGAATGTACTGAAATTTCAACTACACATTCAAAACTATGGCTAGGACATAGTACACAAATTTGGAAGAAAGTTAACGGTTACATTTCAAGATACGAATGATTCTATAAGCCCAAACCTGTCTGTAATCCTAAAGGCGTAACTGCAGAAAGTCCCCTATTTGGAATACTTACCCTCATCGGTTTTCCTTGAAAATTTTATAACATAAACTTCACAAAAATGGGTTCCTCATATCCAAAATTCAATCCAGTTCTACGAATAATGTCAGAAGGTTCTATGTAAGCTACCAGTTGTATCACTTTTACTAATCTTTTTAGCCTGAAAGTTTGGTGTTAAAGACGAATTTTTAAGGATGTAAACATAGTTTTAGATTAATGTTTAATTTGATGGAAAAGTTGAACTTAACGGAGTCAATATTTATAGTAAACATTATATCCAGGTACCAACAACTAAGCTGGATAAATGTTAAACCAAACATTAACTTTGGGTAACACTTAAATACCAAACAACAATTAACCTTTTTATTTCCTCTACAACGAAACCCAAAACCTTTTTTACAAAACAGAAGCGAAACCTGGAATTTTTTCTTGTGAATTTTATTAATTAAAAGACAATTTTTAAGTCCAACATTATATATATATATATGGTCTAACTTCTATATTGTTGGCTCTAGGGTTTACACGGACTGGTTTTTCAACCAAAAATTCCATTATTCGATCGTGGGGTGTTACAATATTCACTTCTTAAAAGAATTTCATCTTGAAATGTTCCCTTTATATATAATAGAATTGATAGATGTCTATTCCTTTTGTATATTTTGTTTCTGTTTTTCTGCTCGAAATTTAGTAATCTTCCTTGGTGGGCAGAGGCGTGCTTCACCTTCTGCGTAGCAATATCAATATCATCTCGTGTAATTTAATCGTCATTATCATCGTAGACCTATCCACGCTTAAGCCTCCCCACTACATATGTGTCTTTCTCTAACAAACGCAAGATGAGAGCTCAGTAAGTATTTCTAAATTTCACTTTCAATATGTATACAACTTAGTCAACGTAGTTCACAGTGATACATTATGCAAATAAGAAATGCTGATACTAACGAATTTCCATCCCTTGATTAGTATCTCAATATATTACTAACAATTTTCAAAATTTTCAACTAGAAATTTCCTGTCAAGTATGGTTAGGTTAAAAGGAATTACAGAATTTAATGCTAAGGTTTTGATTTATTTAAAAGGAATTGCCTTAGGTACTAACTAGAATGCCCCGCACGTGCCCTTATAATCTTTTTTTTTTTTTTTTTAAGTCTGGCATCGCATTAACAAAAAAAGGAGTAGTAGTACAAGTATGTAGAACAAGATACAACAAATGATACAAAAGAAAACATGTTCAGCTTCAAATATCCTAGTTCATGAAACTCCAGATTCTCAAGTTGTGTGTCATAAACGATAGATCCCTAAAAGTGTCGTCGGGTAAGAGAATGTCGAACTCCAAGTTGTAGACTGCCGAAAGAAAAGCGCAGCGCCGAACCTTCAGAAGCCAAGGTAGTTCCAAAGCATCAAGGCCAGCCAGCCATCCATATGAATGGCTTAAGAACTGCAATTCACAGACCATTGTGATAAGTCTGTGCACCCCTTTGCCCCAGTGGATAGACAAAAGCATATCTCCCAAAACAAACCGAAACCCATGAAAACAAAGCTTGGACGTTGGCAGTTTCTCACTCCACCACAGTTGTTGGATCAATGATGACTGATAACACAGACACACCCGAGAGAATAACCAGACAACAAAACACACATCGAAACACTACAGAAAAACATAACAAACACACGATTAAGTATATACAGAACCCACACTCCAACAGACATCTCCCAAGCAAGGTATTGAAAATGGCAGTGACTAAATACAACTCACATTTTGACTAAATACAACTAGAGATTTACTTTTAAAAAAAATTATATTTTCAATTTTAAAAACAACCAAGTACAATCCTATAAAGTCAAGTCAAAGTAACTAACCAAAAATAACTAACGATTTTATGATTCTTTTTTTATTTAGGAAAATCAATCTTAATTTTTACCCATGTACACGAAATTGAATCACTGTTAGTGATTGACGACCATAGTTTTTTTGTTTTGTAAATCATCAGCACAGTAATGTCATGACGTCAGGGTCGAGGGAGTTTGTATTTAAGAGAATAGAATTTGCAATTCAAAAGGGGCTTGCGGCGCAACTTGTTGCTCGCTTGCCTGCTAAGTCGATGTAATTTTGTAAATAAATTTTTGTTTGATTTGGTATTTGGATATCCATTTGGAACCTCTACAAGAATAGCTTTATATATTTCATGAATCATAATTCTCTAAGCTAATATTTCAATCTTATCTCACAGGCTTACATTTTCTCATAAGATCCCTACAATCATGATGGCCTTGTTTCATATAAACAAACACAAAATACCATAAACATTAATCAAAATCAAGAGTCAACATCACATGATTTTTTAGCAAAATATTGGTTTTAGGCTTTTAATTTTTTTCTTCTAGGGTTATCTATTAGTTGTTGAACGAAATTATTTTTAGGTTTAATGGATTTGAACTTGGTTGTGGAGAGTAAGAACTTGGGAGGTTTTGGTGGTGAACTTGAAAATGAATTTGGTAAGAGATGATAGAGACCATTTCCCGTGTTTTTTTTTTTTTTGAAACACCTCGATATTGAAGAAAAATAAAGTTTGCATAGAATGAGGAAGAGAAGAAAGATATTGGAAGGATACTTTTTTTTTAGGAAACAAAATATATGTCTTAAATTCGGTCAACATGGTATGGATTGTATATATAACAAAATTGTTGAAACAAAATAAGGTTGTAATTAGCAAAATTCATATTTGAAAGAGTTGTATTTAGTTAGGGTTGTATTTATTTAAAATGTGGATTGTATTTAGTCACTTCCTTGAAAATCGTACGATTCATGAGTTGAATCGAAATGACCCAGAATCGTGCATTTTGACTTGGTCAACGATTCACAACTCTTAAACAAAGTCAGATGCTTATTATAAATATGCAGAAAAAATAAGCAATGGAGAGCTTCGAACATGAGAAGTCCTAGTTTGTTACTAGCACCGTCTACCGTTGAGCCACGCTTCAAGTTGGAGATTATAATGAACGTATGTAATATTTATTAGGTACTAATATGAATTTAATTCAAATTATATATTGAAATTGATGTAAATTTTCACATTAAACACAATTTTTTGTGGAAGAGGAAACAAAAGAGCCATAACATCAATTCTTCGGCCTCCGCGAATCGGAGAAGCCGATTTAACTCAATACTTCCGATTCCATCAATTCTTCTTTGTTCTTCCATTTTTTTGATTGAATCCTTACGATTATTTTTGCAGTAGTTCTTAATTAAGTGAAGACCAATTTCGATGGGAGGAAAGAAAAAAGAGAAGAAGATAAGGAAGAAAAGGTTAACAACTAACTTAGGATAAAAGATTAGTTTATTTAGACCTTTATGTATTGTCTGTGTTTTCTAGGTTAGTCCGTCTTTTTTCTTTTCTTAGTTTAGGTTCGTTGTTTTTTCTTCATCTTTTCTAGTTCCTGTTTCACCTTCACCTTCTCCTTCTCATCACTGAACCCATTCAAATCCAGGAAACAATTAACATGCCAACTTATTTTCAACCATAACTTTTTGTTGGCAGTATAGATCTAGGTTCTTAATTCCCCTATTGATGTGCAGACATTTTGGGGTTGGTTAGTTCTCTAGGTTTTTAAATTTGGCTTCCTTCTCCTGTCCTAACTTCTATGAGGTGTTCAGATCGAAGCTATTTTCTGGATTACTATTACCCCCTGTTTTCCAATCACCTGACGAACTTCTCCACCTCCATCACCGTATACATCCATTATCTTCCCACCCAAACAGACACTAATTCAGTTACATATTTGTTTACCCCCTTGCTATGGCTCAATTACAACCTAAATCTTTCAGCCTTAGCGCCTTATCATTGCTCCAATCATAGTATCAGGTCATTTCTACACAAAATCGATGGGTTTTTCCTTTCTATTACCGGTTTCAACATCCGACCATCGAAACATGTATACCTGATTTGGTTGCTTCCTTCGGATTTTCTTAAGCTTCATCTCAATTTACATTCTAGAACTGTTCCTTTTACAATCCATCATAAACAAAATTCTAGTTGTATTAGACGATTGATTGTAAGGGACGAGTTTGTGTTGATTTGGCTGACACAACTCACCAGACCGATTCGTCGTTTTTCCCGACCAGTAGTTGTGGATGACGTTTTGGTCTCTTATGCAACGTGGAGCTCTTTTTTGGGTCGTTGGTTTCTTGGTCACATGAACTTCTCTGGGAAGTTTTGTTTACGTGTTTGGATGTTATTTGTTCACCTAGGTTGGATGACTTTACGGAGACACGTTTTTGTCTGCCTGTTTGTTTTACGGATTAACAAAACTTGGGCCATAAATACTATGTATCATGACAACATAATGGTTCCCAAGTTTACCTTAGCGCGTCCAGGAGGACCCTTGAGGATTTCTCATTTGGTTTTTTTTTCTTCTAGTAGATGGGGTATAGTTTATAAGAAGATTAAGAAAAAGCAGGTATTTCGCCTTCGTCGCGTGGACTTAAGTGGACGTGCAAGACACTTTTGGAGCAAAGAGGATTGGTCTAACTACAAATTTACAGCGCAAGGCCACTTATCTACATGGGAGCAGATTGTTGGTCTTTGGATTTCTGGTCTTGGTGTGCCATCTTGGAGATTTCATGTGCTGAACCTTACAAATTGTCTCCAGCAGTTTCGGATGAAGGTGTCTCACTGCGTGACCTTCTGGAGTTGTTTTCTTGAAACTACTCTGGTTCTCCAGCAGTTTAAGATAACATGTCTCACTACAACCACATATATCAGGCCTTACTCTAGACGAATACCACACTCCATTGATGAGCTCCTTGCTTCACCACCGGAATATGCTGCACAATCACCTGTTGCTCACTTCAGAAGAGTACACACCTTGGCAGAGTTGATGGATGATTATCAAGCTTCCTCATCTTGAGTCATTTGCCCTGAGATTGAGATTCCAACTTTTCGTGTGAGG
This sequence comes from Papaver nudicaule, assembly GCA_023529015.1. Lineage (NCBI taxonomy): Eukaryota > Viridiplantae > Streptophyta > Magnoliopsida > Ranunculales > Papaveraceae > Papaver > Papaver nudicaule. The sequence continues at coordinate 20,819 of JAJJMA010250037.1, forward strand.
AAAGGTCACTCACAAGCTATGGAGCAGCAGCAACAATGGTTTGACTTTAATGAATGCATTGATCCTTTACCTGGGATACCACATTTCGATTGGAAGCCTGAACCAATTCAGACTGACACCGAGTCGGTGACTTATCATCTTCTAATATTACAGTCGAATGTGGTCTATGCGGTCTGGTTTAGGTCTTGTCAGACTGACTTATTGATAGGTGTGCAAAACACCTATTCAAGAGTACCTAAATTATACACTTATGTCGCCTTATTCCTCATATATTGTTTATTTTAATTGTTTTCTATTTTGCAGGTTCTTTGAAGTCATAATAATAAAAATGAAACAAATTTCACTCAATTCATCACTTGGCAACGCTCGGAGTCAATGGTCTCGAATACAAGAAGAATACAAGGCTCAAAAATGTCGCAAACAAGAATTACCGCAGGTGGGCGCAACTAGTTTTAACGAATTCATGGAGGCAGTCAGGTTATTCCCAACCGCAGCGCAGCGTTAAGGGCCACCTTCAAAACAGGCCCAATTACACAGGGCCAAATTTCGTAGGCCCAATTACAGAAAACAGGGCCAAATTTCGTAGGCCCAACTTCCTAAAATAAGGTCCAAATTCAGTTTAGTTTAGGTTTTCCGTTTCCGTGTATATAAAAAGGGATCAGGAGTTCACACAAGAACAGACGGACGAGTTCCAGGAGGGGAGCTCAGGGGGGTTACTGTTCACGCAGAGTTTGGAGGATTTTCTGGCACGTTTCCCAAAGCGGTGGAAAACAAGGGTTTTGGCACGGATTTCGAGGTGGAACCTTGGGAGAAAGATTGGAGCGTCGGGACAACGGGTTTTTATGCTTTTTCATATTTCTTTATTATTTTCTATGAATTTCAATAAAGCTATGTCTAGCTAAATACTTTTATATTGGTTAGGGATGTAGTCGGATATCAAAAACATGCTACTTGATTAATTTTGGAGTTATAATTATTCTTTTCATCATCGTTCTTATTTTACTGCGCGTATGAATGCATGATTGATGTATTGCATTAAGATTGGATATTAATTGATTTAAGTTGCAAACTAAATTAGTTTATGTTCATATCTATAACTAGAATTAGGTTTTGAGATACGAAATCGTCGATGAACCTTTTCACAAGTAGTACAATATAATTTCGATTGCGGTGATAGCTTTTAGGAATTGTATGTAGAATATGACCTTTGTTGAATGAACTGCTCCTGGTAGTTCATTGCATTGATTAGCCTATTTCACAGATATTAATGCTCTTAGAGAGTTGAACTCGATTACTCATGGTGTCGAGTTATTCTCTACGTAGTATTCACACATTCATCGTTATGGTGTGTGATGACATTAGGAAATTTCGGGATATTTTCGCGATGATGTATTCTAGGGCTTTTGATGATGAGAGATTAAATAGAAACTCCAAATATTATTCATAGTGCATGTTATGTGATTGAAGATGAACCCTTAACCAATATTCTCGTCCCCTGATTATTTTCTACATTTATTTGCTTTAGTTTTAATTTACTTTTATTGCACCAAACATCCCCCCCTGGTTACTTAAGAAATCGGTAATAAATAACAACCAATCTCTCTCTGTGGATCGAATCTGTTCTTACCACTATATTATTTTATTTATTGTGAAGGTTAAGAACTGAAGTATATATTTGTGCGAATTAGACACGCATCACTTATCTTGTGTATTACTTCTTCTATATGTGGTGTTTTTTTGTTGGGTGTTTTATTTGCTTTTATGTTGGTCCTGTACTTTCAGTTGTGTCCTGAATAGGTTTAGTTGTTACCTAAGTCTACGATGGGGTTGGCAGAGGTGTCCTATGAAGTTCAAGCCAAGCTTTTATGTTGAGGGAGTTGGGGTTTTTTTGGGATTTCCTTTGTGGCACAAAGGAGAACACAGACTACAACATTGGGTCTGTGTTAAAGTTTTTTCTTCAGGCCATTCTTGTGGATGGTCAGCTGACAGCATCTTCCGGATTGTTGCATTACAACATTGGTGGTGGGCAGTGGTTACTTGGCTTCTTTCATGGTCCATTTTCTGGAACTTGCATCTTAGGACTTTGTTATCGGCACTAGTTGTAGTTAGGAGTTTTCTAGCTAAGGTTTTGGTTGTCCAATGTTGGTTTTGGGTTTTGATGTACCTCCACCTTGGTTGTAGGCTTACCCTTCAAAAAAAAATAAAAAAACAATCTCTTTATGAAAAAGTATATGGTATTTGTGAAATGTTAACATAATTCAATATTATCTATAGGCACCTACACGATTCAAATATTGATCATGAATCAACGATTCATGATTTACTATATGATTTGATTCTCAAAAATGAAATACGATTCGTTCCGCGATTCACAATTTCACAACCTTGCTCCCAGGCAGCTATCCAATATTATTGGACTGGTCGATAGCTGCTCGGGCCTCATTTGGCATGCGAGTGCCCACCAAGAGACCTCCCCGTTATGTGCAAAAGAGAAAACGAAAAAAAAACTACCCGTCTCCACCTTACCGCCCACCTTCTGCCACATCTCTCTATCCCTCGGTTTTTTTCTCTCTATCCTCTCTCTCGAGTCTCACGGCCTCTCTCTTACTCATGATTTACATACCATTTTACCCTTAGAGCATCTCCAATAGTGGGTGGAAAAATTCCTATGTGGAGGTCTTATTTAGACCTTTATTTTGAAGGGTTTACGTAGACTAACCTTAAAACTTGAAAACCATCTCCAATAGTGGATGCTATAACCTTTAAGATATCTTATGTGGATAAGATCTTAACCATTTAATTCAATTTAAAAATAATTATTCATGGAAAAAAATTAAAATTGAGGGTCTTCCCTAAAGTCTAGTTAAGACTTTCTCTAACACCTTTTGTAGTCCATGTCATCACTTCAAAACTCCAAAACCCTACTATTGGAGATTCATTTTCAAGAATATTGGGTCTTAGATTTTATGTGGCAGTAAAAGTTAAGACCTCCACCCACTATTGGAGATGCTCTTAGGATGTAATTTTCAGACTAGTGTTGTAAAATTGAGGGTGTTTTCAGATTTTCAAAATTTACAGCTTCAATTACTGTTCACCACTGTTCATAAGGGGTCTTCCATATGAGTTTTACTAGAACGTTCCTCACGCGCAAATGCACGTGAACATGTCTTTCTTAACGAAATTCTAAAATAAAATAACCAAATTACAGAATTGTCCTCGGTTTAATTTATAAAGCATCTCTTATATTGGATAAATTAAGGGTAAATTCGTCAAAAAAATACAGCTACATTTTTAATGTCCATAAGGGGTCTTCCCTTTTTATTTGTAACAAGTAGATTTCACGTGCTTCACACGTGCTAAACCGGGACTTGCTTATCATACGGACCTACGGTATTGTATGTCTCTCCTTGTACTATGACCGGCTCTTTCTCTAGGACACTTATTATTCTAGAGTCCAGACATCATATGGCCCAACCTTTTTTTTTTTTTTTAATAAGGCTGTTCGCTATGGAGGTGAGAGAAATCATCCCAACAGGGTTTTTCCAGTACCCCTCCCGGACGCCTGTTTGCTATGGAGGCACCACTGGAGCGAGGGAAGCTATCTCGCTCAGCGAGATAGTTTATATCGCTTCACCTGAGCGATATAGACTATCTCGCTTGACCGGTCAAAACCAGTCAAAGCGATATAGCTTTCCTCGCTTCAGTTTTTCTATATAAACCCAACCTTGTGAGCACCCAACCAGACACTCTCATCCATCCCTCTCATCCAGTACGATTCACTTTCATCCATCCTTTTCTCATCGAGTACCAGTAATCCACTCTCCTCAATCCCTTTCTCACGTATCTCTCAACACGTTAAGTATTTCAACCTTTGTTTATAATGAAATCAATGTTTCTTATCTCCATGTTTTTCATATTTATAATGATAAATAACGTGTTATGTTTGTTTCATTTTTAAGCTTTATCATTCGGGTTCAAAAATAATGTTTATTCCTTGTCTAACTTAGACTGTTGTTTCATTAATTAGGTTACAATGAATTATTTCAAGAAAATTATGAGTCTCAAGACGGGCGCCAGGGTTGTTGAGGAGGATGGTGACAGCACCCGCAACAACGTTGTAAGGTACCAAGAGTTTATGCAACACCAACATGAACTTCGACAGCCACTTCCAAGGGATGTTTTGGGGAGACAAAAAACCTTCCGACTAAGGATGGAAGCAGACGTCAGGATGATGCACGAATACTTCGACAGTGACTGTGTATATGGCCCTGAAAAATTTCACTGTCGGTTTGGCATGTATCGTCCCCTATTTCTTCGTATTTTGAGTGGAGTTTGTGAGGTGGAACCCAAGTTCCTACAAAGGACAGATGCGGCCGGTATTCCGGGACACACACCACACATGAAAATGATCGCAGCAATGAAGATGTTGTGCAAGGGTTGTTCTGCAGACAGCATAGACGACTATTGTGCAATGGGTGCTACAACCATCTATGCCTATTTTCGAATGTTTTTAAATGCACTTCTCTATGCCTTTAATGCAAGGTACCTACGTGTTCCGACGGAGGATGACACCAGACGGTTACTGAACGAGAATGCTGCACGAGGATTTCCCGGAATGCTTGGATCAATAGATTGCTTGCATTGGAGATGGAGGCAGTGTCCCTGCTGCATGATAACAGGGATTGCTTAGCTACTACTTTAACATTTATGTACCTGTATTTCCCTTCTATGTTTTTTTTTTAATATTAAGTAGTATTTTTTTTTCCGTTCGTGGATTTCCCTTCAACCAATGTAACCCGTTTTTGCATAAATATAATATGTTTGATAATATTGGATTATTAGTCTGTCATTTAGATTTGAAAAGTAAGAGTTTTGTACACTTTATGAGTAAGAAGATAAGGTGATATCTTATCCATTGCATTCACTGTCGCAGTCTCCAAATGCCTATAAATCCCTTGCCTCTTCCTTCTTCAACTGCACCCACAAAAACAAAACTTACTTATTTCAATCCTTCTTCAACTGCACCCACAAAAACAAAACTTACTTATTTCAAATAATCATCTTCAAAATGCAGAGATTCACAGGGATTGAAGATATGGCATTAGCGAGAGCTTATGTTGTTGTTTCCTTAGATGCCCTTGCCGGACAAAACCAACCATCGGTTATGTTCTGGACTAGAGTTGAAGAAGAGTTTGTAAGGTTATTGCCAGAGGGAAACCGTAGATCAAGATATTCCCTGCAAAACCGACTGAGTATTGTGAAAAAGGAGGTTAAGAGATATGTTTGCTTCGTACGTCGTTATATGTTCCCTTTGCAAGACGGGTGGACAATTGAGGATGCCGTAAGTAAATGCTATATTTCTTTGCTACTACTTAAGTTCTTGTTATCAATTTACTAACCACTTGTTATTATTTTCCGCACTCAAGTATCGTGAAGGTCTCAGGGACTACGAGACAGGGCCCCCGCCAAAAGCCTGGAGCTTCAGCGATGTTTTCAATCTCTGGAAGGACCAATTGCCTGGATTGAACCCGGAGGAAATATGGAATTAACCCGCTTGCCGTTCGTTTTACCCGGCAACCCCTTCTTATTGTGGTTTTAATCTTTTTTTCCCTTCAATCTTAGGTGTAAGTGCAATGGTATATCTGAGATCCTTGGGTGCCATATCAATCATCCGTTCTAAATTGTAAACTTTATGTAATCGACCTTATCCACCGTGTAAGCCGCTAATGTTATGTAATAAAAAACAAGTGTTTCCACAAACGAACTCTTCCTAATGTACATAATCCTTAATCCCCAGTAAATTGCGAGTGCGTCTCAAGACTGTACAGGGTTGTATACAGGAAAAACCTGAGTGAGTAAATGTTATTCAAAATGCCGGAATCGCTAGTGTAAGCGGGGTGTAACAACATAAGTACAACAACGCCAGCCGGTGTAACGGGGGTGTAAATTAAAAAAGGTCAAACTGAAAGCGAGGAAAGCTATCTCGCTTCTCGCTTTCCTCCCAGTTCCGGGAGGAACACTGCGCTACTGCGCTTTCACAGTGGGTGTGAGGGAAGAGGAGAGAGAGGGGAGTATAGGCGACGATATTCTGTTGCTTTCATCCCTGCTTTTGATCCATAGCGAACAGCCTAAAACATGAAACAGAAACGAAAACAGAAAGATGGAAAGAATATTTATGGACCCAGTTAAGTAAACAGAAATTACTGATTAACCCTTGCTTTATTTATTGGATATTTTGAAGGATTTATATAAATTAGGGGCCTGCATTTGCTGTTCACTCACTGTTCATCGGAGGTGTTGGCTTTATAATAGTAATAGATAGATAGATGTAATTAGATAATATAGATAGGAATTGCCCTAGGTACTAATATGAGTTTCATGAAACGATTCCAAAAAAATAGAAAACGATTCACTCCATGGTTCACGATTCCACAACCTTGCTAAAAACATTGCTATTGCACTAACTAGCTAAAACACCATATTTATTCAACTTTACCTTTAATAGATCAAACACAAAGTTTGCATAACAGTACTGTCGCAGAACTAGACAAACTTTACCCATTCATTGACGTTTGACATAAGTCCTTGATTAATTGATAAACTAACATATGCTAATTAAACTAAGCAGTTCCGGTAACACCGAGATCTTGTTTATCGACACTTTGATCATTTTGATTATCACCATCACCGGCTCCAGCACCAAAAACAGGCCCACCTAGACCAGCAGCATCTTCAACTTTGTCTTCTAATTTGTCAATCTGAATTCCACCAGCATCTTCTTTTGAATGAATATCAGTCTGCGTTTTGTTCTCTCCTCCGCCTACCGACTCATATGTTGTTGCTGTGAATGACCCTGGTGGCTGTGCTCCTTGTGCTCCTGACATCCCTAAGTCGCTCCTTTCTTTTCCCTAAGTCGCTCCTTTAATTTCTTTTCCGATCAAATCACTATTGCGTGATATAAATTATTACTGTAAGTAGTATATATCAGACTCTAGGCAGCTTCTTCCTTAACCTAACTGATTCCAGTTTAGCCTCGCACTATATATATGGAAAGGTGACAGAAAACAAACAAGCAATAGATAGACAAATATATCATGATCGAAACACGTGGTATTAGGTGACCAAGCAGAGTGCATGGACTACCACGTGTAGCCACTATCTAAGCAACGTGTAATGGCTACGAAAAAGATGCTAGTGATGACTTCGTATGCTGGCTATGCTAACACGTGGCTAGCAAAAAAAAAATCATCTTTCTCCTTGCTTTGCAAAGAAAGGCAGGTGAGGTCCTTGGACAGCTGGACTAGGGTCCATCAGTGACATCATTTTACCAACCGGAAGACAGCAGACTTTATTAGACAGATCAAAATATTTTCCAAGTACAGTACCAAAAATAAGAAGTAAGATTCTACCCAAAAAAAAAAAAAATCGGTGGCGTTTGAAGCCAACTTGGCTATGTGGTACTCATATAAGGCTGATGGTACCCACTACTACCCATATGCCATATCCGAAGGAAGATAGTATTTATATGAGAAAATGGCAACGGTGTCAACTGTTACCTACTAAAGACTTTTTCTATTCAACTCTTTTGAAAATGTCACTCCATGTTAGTTCTGAGTTTTCTAGTTGAATCGGCGAGTCGACTCGCCTTTTAGAGTTAACCATACAGGTTAGTTCGTGAGTTAGGGTCGGGTTTTAGGAAATGGGTTGTTTGTAACCCGATTGGTTGTAGTGTAGTACAAAATTAATCCTGCCTTTCATTATATTGTAGCACAAAATTAACATAGCTTTTCAGCACATCGTAGTACAAAATTAACATTGTGTTCCAGTACAGTGTAGTACCAAATTAATTGGGTATATAAAATCTCACTACTTTATATATAAAATGATCTCAGCACATTGTAGCACAAAATTAATCCTGCCTTTCAGCACATTGTAGCACAAAATTAAATTAATTGGGTATGTAAAATCTCACTACTTTAGATATAAAATGATCTCTTCCGCAACATCATAAGCAATTCTGGAATGGCAATCTCCACAGCTAAAAGACATCAAATATTGGATCCCCAATATTTTGTCTCTTTTGCTTGTTTTCAGTGATCCCCAAGGGTTTCTTTATCCTACCGCAACTGCAAAACAAAGACGTACGTATACATAATATCCAAGAGCACAAAAGAATCATCATGGTAGGAGACAAAGACTGGCAGCTGTACAAAGGCAGTTATGACTGCAAAGGGAGTCACCAGAATGTGCAAACACTGACTTCAGAAACTGAATATCCTAAAAGATGAGCAATAGGCAAAGCAATACACTAAAGGATACAACAAGGGACACAAAGAGGATATACAGAACTATCACTATATTACAGGACAGCTAAATGAACAATAGGATTCTAGGATAAACAGGAGACAAAAGACTTGCATCTGTACTTGGCCAGATTTGGTAACCAGCAACCAGAATGTTGAAAGAGGGAACTGGAATAGAGAAAATAGAGAGGCTTGACAGTAAAAGCATAAACACCACTGTAAACTTAAATACTTTTTAATCTAGATAGACAGGACAAGTAAGACACAACAGGGTAATCTAGGAACCACAGTTGAAAGAAGGAACTTATTGTCACTAACAAGACATTAAACACACTGTAAGGGCAGAAAATACCTATCCAATATAAAAGCATCCTAGATGAGATGCTGTATAAAAAGAATACAACTGAGATGTCCTGGATCAGCGAGTAATAGGCTGGGCGATATATGACTTTGGGTTGAATAGTGTGGCTCGGCGAGTGCATGGAAGAACCAAGATTACGTCGGGTAAGGGAACAACGAGTGGAGACACGTCAACAATGGTTAGGTGATAATTAGGTGTGCATTTAAGAGAAGTCAGAACGGATATATTGTCAGGTTGACTGGTTTGACTCAGTGGAGGATGCGTCACCAACCTTATCTCCTAGAAGATTCTCTCGTCTATGTTTATAAAGTAAGGGACGAGCTCGCCGATGTATGTATGGCGGCAAGTCGTGACAAATAGTGTCAGTCCAACTTTGTTTGTATTAGTTGTATACCACCATGTAAAGGTCTATAAATAGCGAACTAACCTACTGAGAAAGGGGTTGGACACATTTTGGGATTGGTCTGGAGAGAGGAAAAGTATCACACTTGCTCTCTACAGCCCAAGACTAAAACTAGGGTTCTTATTTGAGAGTTTAAGCTTAGAAGATTAGCAAGGTAAAGAGGGAATTGTAATTATGCTTATACTAGTGATAATCCTTGGATGTAGTCCTTACTTATGGGGGTGAACCAAGTAAAAACATCTTGTCAAGTATCTCTAACTCTTATCTCCTTTATATTCCTTATGATTATTGTGTTGATATATGTTTAGGAATGATCATGTGTATGTTGGTGTATCTTATTTGGGTGTACTGTGTAAGATCTAACCATTGGGGTTTTACACAGTTACATTTTGGCGCTAGAAGAGGTTTTGAACATGTTTTTCTTGATTCTTTGGTATGATTTGTTGATATTCTTATATATTCTTTTGTTTCCATATACGGTATGATTCACATGTGTTAGAACTCGCCGGTGATGCCTTAGTCACTGTTACATGCTATTTAAGGGTGTTATGCTCACTTTGTAGGATTCTGATGTTGACCAGATGTGGTATATCATATGGTTCATGTTTTGAGATGTTATCATATGTTCTTAGTTTCCATATATGGTATGATTTGTCAGTTTTAGAGGTCGTCGTTAATGTTACAGTTGTTTTGTCATGCTATTCGGAGAACTCATGCTCGATGTATAGGATTCCCTTCATGATTCTTCTCTTGCTTTGCCTTATATAGTATACCATGTGGTTTCTCATAATGATTCTCCTGTGGAAATATTGTTAAGATTAGGAAAACTAGGGTATTTCTGGTTTATGATGGCGATAAATATTGGTTCTCAGTAGATGAATTTTACTATTTTTGGACATCATGCCGTGTTAGGCGTTGTTATTATCATAGACAAGAGTTGGCCGGCCTATCTCGATGATTCTATCACATATTTCACTTTTATCACACTGATAGCAGAGAAACTAATTATGTGGATAGAAAAATGCTATTTTGGTATAAATTTCCATGGGAAAATGTAGATATAGATATATATTTCTGGCAAGAGTAGCACCTTCTTCCGGTGAGTCAGTATGAATTTTAGTGTCACAAAGGAAACTGCATTCTAAACTTTTCAAAAATGTTTTTCCAAAAATGATTGCCGTACTGCTAGTTTGATCCGAAAATTACAATCACATAGGATGTTTTTGCAACTCTTGTCATGATTAGGTCATCATCTGCACATCACGTGATTTAAAGCTGTTCTTTTTGTCTTTCATTCATCAACATTCTGAAAAGTAACCCAACTAACTTATTTGGCATTTACCCACAGTACTAACAGAGCAATACTGTCAGGAAGTGTGTTTGTCTTCTTTTACAGAACTTCGGCGAATGGGTCCTAGAGGAAGAAGCGATAAAGCCCCGGCGGGTAGGCCTCCTCGGCATCCTATCCTTCCTACACCAGCAACATTCCCCAGTGGTCACAACACTAGAAGCAGAGCAATGGAACCAGCTGGCAGGGCAGATACCCTTTTGGCAAGCTCGTCTCGGCGACCACCTGTTCAACGAGTAGCACGCCAGGAGGAAGTTTACGTGGAGGACATCACTCATTTGGAGGATGCAGAAAGATCACCCGAGCCTAATTTAATACTGCGAAGAGTCAGCAGTCAGGTAGAAGCTAATGCCCAAGGCGAGCAAGCTGAGGGTGGAAGATTCACCATGAGAACCATTGGTGAGACGTCCAATGCTGGGGAAGCAGCTCAAAATGCTATTGTAGGAGACACAGTGGCAACTAATATTCAGCAACAGTTAACCCAAGATGTTGGCGAAGCACCTCATCTGGCTGAGGAAATTCCAGCAGTGGCGGCAGAACCTATTATAGCAGGAGAAATTCCGCAGGCGGCAAGCATAAATGGTGCGGCGATAGTACCTGGAGCTACTGTAACTCGCCCAGTGGTGATAGCAGATAACACTGGATCCACAAATACTACTGAAGCATTGCTGAGGCAAATTCTTGAGGCCAACAACAGGCAAGCAAGTCAGATGGAGAGACAAATGCAATTGCAGATGGAGACGGTACTTCAAAGTCATAGAGAATTGATGGCAGCACAAAATAAAGGTCATGCATCCCACTCGCATTCAACTCGCCACGCCTCCCATGCGCATTCATCTCGCCATGGGTCCCACGCACATTCATCTCGCCATGAGTCTCATTCTCATACAACTCGCCGAGTTGAAAAGAGTGGAACCAGCACAGCAGAGATCTCAGATTCATCGGCGAAATATGACGAAAGAGGCAGAAGGGTAAACGTGCCTGGAAAAGACAGCAAAGACCACAGCAGCTCAAGGCGACGGCATAAAGTAGATAAAGAGATGAAGAAGGACCTGCGCCGACTAAAAGATAAGGTGGAAGCTTTAAGTGGATCTTCGAGGGAATCGAGATTTAAGGTTGCACTTTTAGAGGCACAGTAAACACCATTTCATGATTGTATTACATATGGATACATGTCTCCCAAATACTCTGCCCCTAAATTCACCTCCATCTATGACGGAACTGGAGATCCTACACAGCACTCAAGAGCTTATAAGCGAGATATGGCGGCTTGGGTAGGATCAGATCCAATAATGTGTATGGCATTCCCTGCTACGCTGAAGGATGAAGCCCTAGCCTGGTTTGATGGGTTAGAAGAAGGAAAAATCAAGTCCTTTGAGAAGTTAGATTGCAAATTCTTGCATGCTTTTATTCAGAACAACAGAGGCCGGCCCGGCGTGGAAAGATTATTCAACGTCAAGAGAAGACCCTCAGAGACTTATAAAATTTTCATTCAAAGATGGAGGAAAGCGAGTAGCGAGGTAGGATCAGAGGTGTCAGAAAAAGAGAAGATAAGATCATTTCTTAGCGCCATGGAGACGACGGACCAATTGTACCAGAAGTTATTCTGGGATATGCCAAAGGATCTACAGACCTTGAGGGCGATGCAAGATGAATGGTTAAGTTATGAAGAAATTCGAGAAGAGGAGTTGCGGCTGAAGAAGGAAAGAGCAAAACAAATTCACTCGATCAATAGTTTCTCGCCGGAAGACCAGGAAGAAATTAAGAAAGAATGGTTGAAGGCAGAACAGCGGAAGTTGACACAGAATCCCTCTTCGGCGATGGTAGTACCTGAGGTGGGAAAGCAGCAAGTTACCGCCGAACAACATTGGAATTCGCAGAAGCGAGAAAATTATGATGGGCGTGACAAGCAAGACAATAGAGGGGGAAACTATGGTCGAGGAGGAAGAGATAATCGGCGAAATGGGAATGGTGAAAGAAGATATAATGGGATAATAGAAAATTTTGCAGAGGCAATCAGCAACCCTTCCAAGATGCTACTCTACCTAAGTTGCGTGTCTCCTACACGGATGCATTTGGCCAAATTGAAAGTTCAAACTGTAGGGATGACATCCGTTATCCTTATAACAGAGGAAACCCAAGGGCCCCGCCGACCAATACCAATTCCTTTTGTCAATTCCATCAGTTCCATGGCCATACAACTGAGAACTGCACCGGCGTACAACAAGAAGTTCATCGATTCATCCGCCTGGGGAAATTCCAAGAATTCTTAGAGTTGCCACCACCACCTCCTATCATGGTCCAGCCAATTCAAGCCATTCCAGCTCGGATTCCAAATGTGTACGAGGTAAAAGTTGAGCGAGATTTGTTGGAATTAGACTGCTTTTCCATTGTACATTCAAAGATTACCCGGGATGAATTTCATGATAATGTTTTATCCCGCGTGCATAAGCGAGATAGAATGGGAAATGAAATTTGTAGTGTTGCTGTTAAGCAAGAGCCATTGCAAGAGTGGATGAAGGCGTGTGTCGGGTTCTCCGCCGAAGAGATTCCTCCAGAGGGAAGAAATCATAATAATCCCTTGGTTCTAACCATTCAGATGGAGCAATTCAGGCTACCAAAGGTGCTTATTGACCCAGGAAGTTCCGTGGATATCCTCTTTAATACTGCCTTTGAGGCGATGAGGGTGAAAGATGATAAAATACCCTCGCCAACAGTCTCCTCCTATAACATTTATGGGTTTAATGGCATCGCATCTAAGCCTAAAGGCGAGATTGAATTTAAAGTTAAGATTTGCGAGGATTATTTCTTGAAAACTACTCTTTGTATTGTGGATGTTGACTCACCGTATGCTGCCATCCTGGGAAGACCATGGCTCCACAGCTTGAAGGGAGTACCTTCTACTTATCATCAACGCCTAAGATTCCCACACCAATGGGAGTCGCCGAGTATGTAGGAGATTTAGCAGTGGCCAAGGCGTGTAATTCGGCGGATGTGCAAATGCGAGAAAATCGAAAAGTAAAGATTGCAGAGAAAAAGAAGCTCGGCAAGGAAGAGGTTAAAGAGCAGGAGATTCTGGACTTCATCGCCAACCCAACCACATATGTGCATTCAGTAAATTCGGTAGAAGATTCGGCGAAGTCCGGAGATAAGACCTTATAGCAATTAAAGGAACCATCGCCGATGGGAGAACCAGAACTACATTTTACGGCGGTGGAACCCACTAAGGATGTTAATATCGGCGATGATCAGGATCCAAAGATGGTAAAGATTGGCACTCTATTAAATGAAGACGAATCGGCGGAGCTGCAAGTGTTACTCAAGGAGTATGTTGATGTCTTTGTTTGGGGCATGAACGAGATGCCAGGTATTGACCCGGCGATAGCATGCCATAAATTAGATATTGATCCAAAGATTAGACCATTCAAGCAAAGGATAAGGAAATTGGCCCCGGCTTACAAAGAAGCAGTAGAGGCAGAGATTGACAAAATGAAGGCATCTGGTATAATAAGGCCAGTGCAATATCCCCAATGGATAGCCAACATGGTAGTAGTACCTAAGAAGAACAAGGGAGTAAGAATCTGCATCGACTTTAGTGACCTTAATAGAGCATGCCCAAAGAACAGCTTCCCACTGCCCAGTATTGACCAAACTGTAGATGCTACATCGGGTCACGAGTTGCTGTCATTTATGGATGGTTATTCAGGATATAACCAAATACCTTTGGCGGAAGAAGATCAGAAGCACACAGCTTTCTTTTCCACTAAAGGGTTATTTTGTTACACTCGAATGCCATTCGGGTTGAAGAATGCCGGCGCTACTTATCAAGAAATGGCGCAGAAAATGTTCGAAAAATGGATAGGGAAGACGATGGAAGTATACGTCGACGACATGCTTGTCAAGAGCAAGAAGAAGCAAACTCATTTGGAAGACCTCAGAGAAATATTTAATCATATGCGTGTTACTAAGTTAAAAATCAACCCGGCAAAATGCGTTTTTGGTGTAACTTCAGGAAAGTTCTTGGGATATGTCGTCACCAAGAAGGGAGTGGAAGCTGATCAAGCCAAAGTTAAGGCAATTATAGAAATGCCTTCGCCGGTAACGGTAAAGGATGTTATGCGGCTAAATGGGACTCTGGCGTCTCTTAACAGATTCATCTCAAGGTTCTCCGACAAGTGCAAACTATTTTTCCAGACGTTGAAGAAAGGAGAGAAGTTCAATTGGACTGAGGCACACGAAGCTGCGTTTCAGGGTATTAAAAAGTATCTCGCCACTCTCCCAGCAATTCAACCACCTGAGCACGGCGAAGAACTCAGGGTATATCTCGCTGCAACACCTTTTGCCATAAGTGCTGTGCTCGTAAGAACCAAAGGCGGAGAGACACCTATATATTACATTAGCAGAACACTGCAAGGGGCAGAAAAGAATTACACTAAGATAGAGCAGTTGATCTTGGCATTGGTTTTTGCATCTTAGCGGCTACGTCCATATTTTCATGCCCATCCCATTGTGGTCCTCACCAAAACTCCAATAGAATCTATCCTGCACAGCTCTCAGCGGGTAGGACGCATCGCCAAGTGGAATCAACAGATTGAGCAGTTCGGCGTCCAGTATGAAATACGTACAGCTCAACGGTCTCAAGTCATTGCATATTTCCTCGCCGACTTCCCAATTGATGAAGAAGAAGAGATAGAAGAAATCCCATCCTCCTTGGATGAGCGAGAACATGAAGTACCAGATCTATTAAAATGCAGTCCTGATGGATGGGAGGTTTATGTAGACGGTTCGTCAAATAAAGAAGGAAATGGAATAGGAATTGTCCTCATCTCGCCAAAAGGAGCAAGGATAGTACACTCTTTAAGGCTAGAATTCCCGGCGACTAATAATGAGGCAGAATATGAAGCGGTTATTCACGCCATGCGAATACTCATTGAAATGAAAATTAGCAATGTCAGATTGACAAGCGATTCTCAGCTGGTGATTCGACAAATATCTGGACGATACCAAACAGCAGACCCGTCTATGCAGAAGTACCTGAAACTTGCTAGGGAGTATGCCCAGAGGATCACAGGTATCAAGTTTCGCCACATCTGCAGAAAAGATAACAGGCATGCCGATGCACTGGCGTTCATCTCCTCAATGATGACAAATCCATATGTTCCTTCACTAGCTATTGAAAGAGTGACACAGTCATCGGTAGCAGCACGAGAGCAAAGAGAAGTGCTAACAACAAACACTGAAGAATCAGCAGAGACAGAATGGAGAACGCCGATACGGTATTATTTGGACCGCTTAACCTTATCAGGAAAGCAAATCTTAGCTCATCAAGTCATCTGTCGTTCGGTAAACTATGAACTCCGAGATGGAATCCTATATCGCCGGTCATTTTCAGGACCATTGCTGCGCTGTGTATCAAGAGAGGAAGGCAATAAGTTACTGAAAGAAATCCACGAAGGAGACTGTGGGAATCATAGTGGCCAAAGAGCCCTAGCTTTAAAGGTCAGAATGCAAGGATAATATTGGCCCTGGATGAACAAAGATGCAAAGGAATATGCTCAGCGATGCAAACCATGCCAGTTATATGGAAGAAGAATTAAAGCACCGGCGACATCTTTAAATTCAGTGCTTAGCCCTTGGCCTTTCGCCAAGTGGGGCATTGATATTATTGGACCACTAACTACAGGTTCCGGACAACGGAAATACATTATTGTGGCGACAGATTATTTCACCAAGTGGTGTGAAGCTAAAGCTATCAGGAAGAAAACAGGACAAGAAGTATTCACATTCATCTGGGAGAACATATTTTGTAGATTTGGTGTACCGGCGGAAATATGTACCGATAATGGAAAGGAGCTGGTCGGCGACAACATAAGAAAGTTACTCGCTCATTACAGCGTCAAACTGGGAAAATCAACTCCCCTATACCCTCAGAGTAACGGCCAGGCAGAAGCCACCAATAAGACTATTGGAATGGGACTGAAGAAAAGACTGGAGAAGCATAAAAAGGCATGGTGTGAGCATTTGCACAATGTCTTGTGGTCATATAGAACTACGGTTCGAGAAGCAACTGGAGCATCTCCTTTCTTACTCACTTTCGGCGCTGAGGCAGTACTCCCATCTGAAGTAATCCTGCCCACTACAAAGCATGAGGCATGGGAAAAGAATTTTAATACAGATCTGATCCTGGCCAAGCTGGATGACTTAGAAGAGCAACGGCTGATCGCCCTTACACACATGGAGAATTATCACCGCCGATTATCAAGAGAATACAACAAGCGAGTGATTCCAAGAGAGTATTCGCCCGGCGAGCTGGTACTTCGAGAAATTCCCCCGTCTCAGCGAGAAGGATGCAGGAAATTGGAACCCGTATGGGATGGCCCTTATGTGGTCAAAAGAGTGGCAGGGCCAGGAGCGTATGTACTGATTGATGAGCACTGCGTGCAACTTGAACATCCTTGGAACGCCAGGTTCCTTAAGAAGTACTATCCTTGATGGAAACAATGTACAATCCGAAGTCTTGGGCGGGCATAATACCCAAGAAGTCTTATTAGCTCATGTAAAATAACAGCGAATAAGATACGGGGACGTAGGTTTGCTATCATGCACCGAACCCCGTTAACAAATTACTGTGTCACTTGCATTCACTGGGTAGTCTAACTACGGTGATGACTAAAATTTCAAAAGCTCCAAGAGCACAATGGCTGAGGCAAAAGCACTCAGCCACAGGCTACAAAAGCCATCTACAAAGGCACAAATGCCCAATAATCACCAGGCAACAAAAGCCATACAAAAACCCTGATCAGGTCCTAAGGCCAAGTGCCAGCTTTGAAGGCATAATGCCCAAATCAATAAATCAACTAAGATCCAAGACCTCTTATACAGAAAGCTTACTTCCATTGAGTGAATGCACCTAATCGTAATAGTTAGTCCGACCCAGGCTTAGTTGTAAGACCAGTCGTGTTACTTGTTGATCTGTAAGTGTTTGTAAGGAAATAAGGATCCCTTTGCTGTAGCATCACATCGGCGGTGCCGCTGGTGTGTTAATCCGTCTACGCCGTAGCATCACCTCTGGCGAAAGCTAAGGTGTATTAAAGTCTATGAGGGCAACCCATTCTACTTATATTAGATCGCCGACGGGCACAAGTAATGGTTACGGCTGGGGTCTAACCCTGTCGCTCTGAGAAATTGTTGGCTGTACGGGACCAGGGCTTCACTCAATGGCAAGTTAAGTCTTTGAAGACAAGATAGAGAGGAGCACATCAAATGTAGCAAAGGAAAATTGCACATTGAAAGCAAATGACAACATACATAAAGATAACATTCACAAAAATGACGTTCAAAAGGGAAATAGTTCATTACAAGGAAACAAAAGATGGTAAGAGAAACACAAAAGACTAAGGAGGTAAACCATTTATCCTCCCCAACATTCAAAAGGGGCAAAGAACAGAATATTTCAATACCTAGGATCAGCAAAAGGACTTTTTGGGGTAGAAGGCTTATTTTCTTCAAGATCGCTGAGGTCATCCTCGCCCGCATTTTCAGCTCTAGTACCTTCAGAATGGTGATCATCGGCGGTAACCCTTTCCGCGTTTTGCTCGTTGACCGACTGGCTAACATCGGCGGTGCCTGTTTCTGTGCTTTGCTCGGCGGTTGGCTGGCTAGCATGGATGGTCACCATTCCGGCATTGTGCTCGCCGAGTTGTTCACCTTCTGCATTTCCTGTACCAATGTCAAGAGGCTGATTTCGCTCCTTAGGATTTTCGTCCTCAATTTCTTCTTCTGAACTTTCTTCCTCAGATTCTTCTTCTAGGGGGTTTTCTTCTTGTTGTTCTTCTTCATTTTCTTCTTCTGATAGCACTTCCTTTCCTCTGGTGCTTGCCTTCTTTTGCATAGCGAGCTGCTCAGGAGTGGGTCGTTGATAAGCTAAGGGGATTTCTACTCCATGCTGAGGCAGGAACTTGTAGGCAAAATCCTGAGCGCCGATAAAGGCAGCACTAACAACATCATCCTTGTGACGCTTCTCCCAATATTGGATATCATCCTTGGCCTCGGCGACCTCAATCTGAAGACCATCTCGGGCGCTCTCTAGTTCTTGAATTTTGCCAGCACAAGAGGCATGGTCAAGAAGTTGCTTGTTCAGATCCGCGAGCTTGCCAGCACAAGAATCATGTTCTCTGAGCTTCTCGGACAAATCTTTTATCTTGTCAGGACAAGACTTGTGATCCTTGAGCTCATCAGAAAGCTCCTGGATCTTCATCTCAAGTTCATGGTAGCCTTTGGTGATCTCCTTCTAGTGATCTACTTCATTCCTTAGCTTCTGGATGGTAGCTGAGGCAAAAGAAGAAAGAAGCATGGTAAAGAAGATTGAAAACAAACACAAGTATGATGAGTTATGGGTAAACCCTATAAAAGCTACCTTCTAGGTTGCGGACATATACTCGCATGCCCTCTTGTGCCTCCCTAAACTGAGTCATATGAAACTCAAAATTTTCATTGGCACACGGACCTAACATTTGTTCTATTTGGCGTTGTTGGGTAGAACATTGCTTGTACAAATCAATCGTCAAAGCTTCATGCCTCTCCGCCGTATCTTTCCAGCGTTGAATTTGAAACTCGGCGGTCTCTTTCTCAGTGCTTAAGATAATAATTTGAGAAGCCAGCTTATCAGCTCTGGATTTCTCTTCTTGCCAGAGGAAGGAAGCTCGCTTATGACGTGTCTCGGCCTCTGTCTTGGCAGCAAGGGCTAGTTCCTCTCGGCGAAGTGCATCATCACGTTGGCTAGTCATCCGGCCTAATTCCGATCGAGCAGCTTGATAAGTGTTACAGAGGTTTCTTATAATACCAACATCCTGATCCAACTCTCGACGACACCATTTAAGGTCCTTGAGGAAAGTGAATAATTGACTACACTGCTTAAAGTTGCTATTACTAAGTCTCTCGATTTCGGATTCAGCTCGCCTAAGCCTATCGTCATCGGAGGAATGGCAACCTTGGAAGGCAGGAAATCTAAGGGTCGGCGAAAGAAGAATAACATAACAGAAAGAGATATGGAGAAAACTTACTTTGCTGAGTTGTAACTGTCAGGCTTCGCTCTCGGGCCTCATTCCTTAACCTTTCAACTTCTTGGCCGCGCACCAATGCATCATGTGTCAGCTGACTGATCTGATTTTTGAGATTAATGATCTCACGGCTAAGACCCTCATTGGCCGAGGCAACACTCAAGCAGTGATGAAAGTGCTGAAATTACAAAGGGTAAGCACAACGACAGAGTTGGAAAAGATGAAGTGTCTCAAAAAGATACTCACCATGTTGAAAAGATTGAAGTGTTCTTGATAAGGGATGATAGCTGCAGCATTATGGAAATTTGGGTGATGAACAAATCCAGGACGACTATATTGTGCCAATGTTTCAAAGTACTCTTGGTCTGTGCAGTCATCCGCCACACTGAGCTTGTCAAAAGCTTCAGCGAGCATATTAGAGGCAGTCAGCTGCAAGCTTCCAGGTCCTTTAGCGGTTTGAGGAGTAAGATGGTGCCGAGGCAACCTGTCAAGAACGACTAAGCCAGCGAGATGTGGC
>JAJJMA010250043.1:0-15655 GCA_023529015.1 Papaver nudicaule
AACCAAGCTCTTCTTCGGAATTGTTAGCTTGTGTTGCCGCTTTTCTTCAGTTACCTTTGAGCTTTTGCTCTCGGTCTAGAATTGCGTGTAAGTTCTCGAGAATCCTAGAAGTACCTCTTACGGGAAACTAGTTTATGTTTACTAGTCTTCTTTGTATTGTACTTGTGTTCTGTTCTATCACGTCTATCAAACCTAACGATCTTGTTTATTCTAAGGTCCTTCTCTTCTGATATAAGGCCACTCAAGATCGTTGTGATTAGAACATACTCTTTATCTATTAACCTGGATTTGTCAGCAAGCCGCTTTCGGTTTGTGTGCCTAAACTATAGATATTGAGTGGAATCAAGATTGTTTTTATTAAATTTGTTCTTTGCAAGTACATTGTTCTTCAAGGTCATATCATATCGTACTTGTCACAGCTATCTGATTGATTCCAATTGGGACGACAAGGTTACTCTTTAGGGAGTTTAGGTTTTGAAACCTTGATCGATATATCGAGGAGTTTATTGCCTAAGTAAACTTAATATCCTCGCTTTTGGTGTGAAACGACTTCGGTGAAATATCTGTTAGTTACCAAAGATATCATCTAGCGATTTGACCTGCCGCTATTTGGTTGTTGTCCACAAGGTTGTAATCATCCGATTGAAGGTCGGGTTGCGATAGTCTTCGCGACGGGCTGTGAGTCTCACGATTACTACGTTGTGATGCAAAATTTGCCTCAAATCATGGTTCATCTTGCGACTTCACTGCCTAAAGATCTACGAGTTTCTCTTCTGCATATAAGTATTTTTTTTTTCAGAATTTTGTGCGCGAAGGTTATTAACTGAAAAATATTTTGAAAGCAAAATCTAGTTTGGTGGAAGCAATGTGTGTATTGGAGAAACACTTTCCTCCGTCATTTTTTGTTATTAGTATTCACTTGATGGTGCATCTGGCGGATGAAGCTTTGTAATGTGGTCCTGTCAGATTCAGGTGGATGTATCCTTTTGAGAGGTAATACCATCCTATTCTCTGTGTTATTTATGGCAAAATATGAGAGTTCATTGCTGCACTAAATTGTTTGCCTACTGATCTTTGGAGGTTAATTAAAGGTTTCAAGAATTTGTTGCGCAATAGAAGGTACATTGATGGTTGCATTGCAAGAGGGTATACACTACGTGAAGCTAGCCTATACTATATGGAGGACCTGTCAAAGGATGGTGACGGTACTCATAAACACAGTTGACAGGCCTTTCTATATGACGACGATGATTTTGCAGATGAGATGCCGTTGAGTAAAAGTAAAACTGTTACTTTAACTGATGTACAGTTTGAACAAGCGCGCAAATGGATTATGTCTAAGTATGTGGGATTAGACGAATGGGAAAGGTATACATCTTTTTACTTTCTGAAGTTTAATAACATATATCTTTTGTACAGTAATTTTGTAAGCTTGAGAAAGATTGATGAATTCGCAATAAGCCTCAGTTGTTGGATGTCATTGTAGGAAGTATGATGCCTATGTCGACGACACAACAAATGATACTGTAAAGAGATTTCATATATGGATAGGCGACGAGATATTGGCTTCAAAATTGTTTATAAAGTTGTTTCATGTTTTATAAAGTTGTTCCAAATAGCCTGAGATGATTAACTGATTCACTAATGTTATCTTGCAGTTGCTAGCATCCAAAGAAGAAAATTCAATACTTGGGCAACTGGTGCAAGGGCCTCAGTTCAAGGCTCTGTCGTATAAGAAATACCAAGTGAACGACTATGTCTTTGCTCCAGAACGTTACGAGGTGGGAAAGGTATGTCAAAACAGTGGTGTGTGTATGAAAGCCTTGACAAAACAGAGAGCAAAATCCACTGACCTAAACTACAAGGAAACATAAATACCTATTATGGAGTTATTCGAGAGATTATTGAGTTGAATTATTTGGATTTTGAAGAAACAGTCTTTATTGCGATTGGGTCAAAGTTGAAGATACAAGTCATGGGCGCAAAGTTGATCCTAGCTCAAGAGTGATAAAGGTCAACTTGTCTAAGTTGAGAAGCAGAGATACATTGCGTGACGAGCCTTTTATTCTTGCCTCCGAAGCGTTGCAAGTCTTTTACACAAATGATGTTTCTGACAATGGATGGTCTTTGGTCATGCATTCTTCGCAAAGACTAACTACATCAGTAGATGATATAGAGGTTCCAACTGTTTACCAATCAACTTTTATTGACAACGAGAGTCTAGAAAAGCTTATAGCTGTAGCAGGGGTAGTTTAAGGTAATGTTTCATGCCTCTCTATTATCTTTTGGTTGTTTCCTTTTTCTGGTTCTTTTTGCAGTTAACTTAACTTTCAATTTTTTTTACTGTAGTTTGTTGTCATGCGCTATTGGTAGAAGATTGACAAAAGAAATCTGATGGGAAGGTACCTACTATCTCATGCTCAAGAGTATTATAAAACTAGGTACTGAAACTCGCTAGGTCTTAATGTATTAGAGAACAAGAACACTAGTTTTCGTTATGTAAGATTTTTTTCTGTTTTTTTGGCTTAGTGTAAGAACAAGAAAACTTAAGTATGAAATATTAATTTTGGCTAAGTGATGGAATTTTGATATTGAATATCTTTGAATGAATGAGTGTACCAATGAATGAAGATTGATTCTTTGAATGTATGATTGGGGAATTGGGGAATTGCAGGTGCAGGGGTAGGATTGCCTACAATTCCAGGGCTGCTAAAACTGGGAAATCTGTTTTTTTTTTTTTAACTTTGGCAACGGTTTTTCACCGTTTCTAATTTCAGGGAAAGTTGGTTTTCGTTGACCTAGTCAAGGTTTAACAATGAAGAATTTTGCGCTGCTAAGATTTTCCCGGCAAAGGGAAGTCGGTCTTCGCTGACCTAGTCAAGGTTTAGCAACGAAGAATTTTGCGTTGCTAAGATTTTCTCGGCAAAGGGAAGTCGGTCGTCGTTGACCTAGTCAAGGTTTAGATACGGCTGACGGACGTTGCCGGCTAAGATACAAAACGGCGACCTGGCCGCTGCTGAAAAATATCTGAAACGGTCAATCGGCCGTTGCTGCTTGATATCGCTGGGAAATTTTCACAACGTGACCCGGCCGTTGCTGCCAAAAATCGGCAACGGAATGAAAACCGTTGCTAGATCCGTTGCTACCCAAGATTGGCAACGACAACATTACCGTTGCTAAACTTTGTCACACCATGAATCGCAACAGCCAACCACCATTTCTAACGATATTAGCAACAGATGGCCACTGTTGCTACCAGCCAAATTTGGTGTAGTGCCAGCTTCGCTTAAAAGCTTCCAAAAAGTGAGACCATATCTCATAAGAAAAATGACCTGACACTAGTATCTGATCCCATGTCTCCTCCTATTTCTTACAAAAGAAACACCTAGTATCTTCCATAAGCACCCCTCTGTACTGCAACATACTCAGAGAATGTAGAGAATTGTGAAAATTGACCACAACATGAAGTGTACCTTTTTTGGTATGCTTTTTTCCCCACAAATATTGCTGGAAATCACAAATTGTGTTATCCTGTAACTGCACCTCATAACATTTCTTCACAGAAAAACCTCCTAATATGTCTACTGTGTCTTCCTCCACCCTCAGATTCTCAGTTGGACCTAACTCATTACACATCCCATTCCACCCTCTCATGCACATACAATCCTCTGTTTATTTCACACTGCAGTCTTCCATTCACTACCATCTCTGCAATGAAAGCTTGTGGATACCTACAAGCCTTAAAAATTAATGGAACTTTTTTTTCCAATGGCCATGTACTTGTCCATTCGTCCATCCAAAACCTTGTTGATACTCCATTATTTTCCACATAAACAATATGCTCTTCCAAGAACTTAGCCGATTTCATAATGTTTTTCCCACACTCCTCCCAATTGTACTGTCATCATCTGTAGGCAAGAAAAGTTGCTCATTATATATTCTTGAGTTTTTGCTGAACAACCCTCCAGTGTTTTCTTCTCTTGTGTTGGTATAAAATCTGCGTAGAGATCATATACCTAACATCCATGAGGAGAATATGATTATAGCAAGTATAAAGATTGAATCAAATGTAAAACAAAGCATCGAGTTCGAATAAGAACTATTTAGATAATAATTAAAGCTAATAACTATGGACAAAGTGAAGAACCAGGTATCATTATTGTAAAATATTTCTCTGGCTAATGCTACATGGATCATGTGCTTAAAGACCCGAGGAGAATAATTACTAACCTAGTATCTCTCAAAACGTCCCAAGGTTTATCGAAAAAATCCAGCCCTTACAACCGAGCTCGAGCTCCCCTTTTATAGATCGACTTACAAGTGGGTTATAGTTAATAAGACAAAATACACAATCGTGGGTGTCTGAAGTTGTTGAGTAAGTCGGTGGACCTCGAGTTGCTTTCGAAGTAGTTATTCCTTCGATGCCTTTTATTCGAGAGCCTTGATCGAGGACTACGAATTTCCTGGTGTCGAATCTGCTTCCTTCGATGTCTTCCAGGCTGTCTTCCACTAAGTACACATCTTTCCAGATATTCGATTAAGACAACTCAAAACTACACGAGATCTTCTCGGATTCTATTCCATGCTTCGCGGCCCTTCATCTGCCATCCTGCTCCTGCTCTGGGATCCTGACACGTGCATTGATGGTTTTATGACCCCACATCTCTCTTGAATACCTCCACACCCACTTAGCCTTTAGATCTCTAGTGGTGCACCTCAAATCTTTAACACTTAAACCACTTATCTTCTTTGGTCTACATATCTCCCCCAATTGACCCAACACATCTTCTTCTTATTTTCATTTGAGTCCCATAGAAAATTCCACATCAAATTTGTTATTTTCTTCTCCATACTCACGGGCATATGTATCAATGAAAGGTAAAAAACTGGTAAGCTTGAAAGGCAACTCTTGATAACTAACCTTCCTGTTTTATTCAAAAATTTCTTCTTCCATGTAGCTTCACCTCCATTTTTTGCACCACATCATCCCAAACAGACTCACAAGTTGGTGTAGCACCTAATTGTAAACCCAAGTACTTTATAGGCAACTCCACTGCCAACTCCTTCACCACCTCTTCAGCTTCCACACTTATCATAGTGCTCTTCTCAAGATTAAGCTTCATATATACCTGTCAACAATACAAAAGTGGCTAGTAATAACAATAATCTCCTCACTTCCTCCAAAGTTGCATCCACAAAGATGATTGTATCATCAGCAAACTGCAAGTGTGAGATCATGACTCCGTCTTGAGCAACTTGAAAGCCAGTTAGCTGCCCTCTCTGAGTAGCATCCACAATAAGCTTTGACAAAATCTCTGCAACCAATAAAAACAGAAACGTGGATAAATAATCCCTTGTCTCAGCCCTTTATATGGCTTAAACACTTCTGTTGAACTCCCATTCACTAACACAGCTATGTTTGCTGAACTTATACAACATGAAATCCAAGAAATCCACCTACTCCCAAAGCCATGCTTCTCCAAATAGGTCTTTCATTTGACATTGTCAAATGCTTTCTCCATATCTATCTTACACAACAAGCATGGCCTTCCTTCCTTCATTCTACTGTCTATGCACACACTTGCAATCAACACACCATCAAGAATCCGTTTCTCCTTCACAAATGCACCCTGAAAGTCTGACACTAACTTATTCACCACTTTTTTAGCCTGTTTGCCAACACTTTTGACAAAACTCTAGCACTGCCCAACAAACTTATTGGCCTATAGTTTATTAGAGTGCATGAATCCATCTTCTTTGGTACAAGAGAAATGAAAGAACAATTCAGTCTCCAGTCCAATGTGCCATACTTATAAAACTTCTCTATCAACTTCAT
Organism: Papaver nudicaule; assembly: GCA_023529015.1. NCBI lineage: Eukaryota > Viridiplantae > Streptophyta > Magnoliopsida > Ranunculales > Papaveraceae > Papaver > Papaver nudicaule. Next base: position 5,837 of record JAJJMA010250043.1, read on the forward strand.
AAAATCACCCTTACTCACCTACCAACAGTGTTTGTAAAACTCTATTGTAACCCATCAGGATCTTGGAGACTTATTATTCCCAAAGTTCTTAATTACTGCATATACGTCTTCTTCTAAAAACTCTATCTCCATCTCCGTCTTTCTGACACCTCAAAAACAAGTAAATCCAAGTTATCCAAAGTAAAACCAACATCGTTTTGCTAAGAGAACAACCCAAAAAAATACCCCCTTATCTCCATTTTAATGTTATCTTAATCAAAGCATTCAACTCCATCAATTTCCAACTTACTATGGTGTTTTTATTCCTTTTTGGACTGGTTTTCCTATGAAAATAGCTAGTGTTAGAATCCCCCACCTGAACTCATTCTGTTTAGCTCTAGTACGCCACTTCCTAGCCTCCAAAGCTTCAATGTGCCTCAACCTCAACAAGCATTGCATTCTCTCCTTAAACAACTCCTTAGACAATGCATTTGTCTCCTCCATCTGATCTAGTAGCTCAATTCTTTCAGCTAGCTCCTTCTTCTCTCTTTTAATACCTCCAAACTGTTCCCTACGCCACTTTTTCAAGAAGTACTTTAAGTTTTGTAACTTCTTAAAAAATATAAAACTAGCAGCACCATGATGCTCCACAGTAGTTCACCACTCTGTTATCTTCTTCAAGAACTCCTTATGCAATAACCAACTATTCTCAAACTTAAAATATGGGTTGCACTTGATTCTTGGCTTTGTCATCAACATAATTGGTTTATGGTCAGATATAACCCTAGTTAATGCAACCTGAATGACATCAGAGAAAAGCACATCCATGTCTACACTTACTAAGAATTTATCTAACCTGCATAACAATGGATCTTCCTTCATGTTAGACAAAATAAAATCCCCTCCCAACAATGGTAAATCTATCATTTCATGCTCTAAAATAAAGTCATTTAGAAATGCATTGTTTCTACTGTCACCCTCTCCTCTATTCCTTTCATCTTCATTCCTTACTGCATTCACATCACCAGCATAGCATAAAGGACCTTCCCACCATCTTCTGACCTCCACCAAATCCTACCAAAACAATGGCCTATCATCATACCCACATGGTGAATACATATTACATATAACCCACTTCTCATTAGATAAAACAGAAGTTAGAACTACATTTATTTATTAGTATTCTATATAGACAACAACCCTCCACTATTGCCCATACTGCCAACAAATAGCAAGTACAACCAATCAAAATCATCATCATACCATTACCCTCCACTGATTTATCTTCACCGCGTTGGTTTCTTATATCAAACATATATGTCATATCTTTGCGCTAAAACCATGTTCTTCAAAGCAGTCATCTTATCAAAGTGATTTGGCCCTCTAATATTCCAACTTATGATTTTAAGATCCGTTTAACTCATTCACCAAATTTTGATCACCCTCCACAACCATCAAAGGTGTTGCTTAAGATACGGCTAGCTGATTCATCCACACCTCATCTAGGTTTTGACTTGCTTCTCCCACTTCCTCAGCATTCATCTTCTTTAGTCTATCCTTATATTTTACAACCTGTCTCATCACCACCTCCTTCAGTGCTAGCTTATCCCCATCACAAGCTCCATGACACATCAAACAATGCATAATCATCAACTCATCTGCTTCTATTACCTTCTTCATGCTCTCAGAATGGGACAACTGAATATTTCCAAGTTTCATCACCACCTTGTTTTCTATGTCTGACAGCATATTCGCTCCACCATTTCTCTATCTACAACACCACCATCACCATCACCTCCATCTCCATCTCCATAACCCTCCGTAAATACTCCCTCCATCTCCATCTCCATAACCCTCCGTAAATACTCCCCCCATCTCCTTCTCCCTCCTCTTAAACTAAGAAAACTTAAAAAATATAATTACTCACCTGTTTTTTCAAAACCCTAGCTTTATCCACGAAGCACAGAAACGAGAGAGAATGATTTTATTTTCCTGTTATTTTTTTTACCATCAAATTATTATAGGAAAAAATTTCTTGGAAAAATAGTGACATCGAGATGTTTCAGAATGTATAGTTAAGACTTAAGAATTTTTGATAAGACCTTTTGATCTCCATGTCATCTCCATCACCACTCCCACTTTGAAGACCTCAACTGTTCCGAGATGAACTTATCTAAAATGGGAATATGTCCCATGTGTCGTGAAAAAAATAAGATTTCCACCCACTTTTGCCTGTCGCCTGTCGGAGATGCTCCCAGACTAGGACTAATTATCGCAACTGGTGGTAACAGTCTACGTTAGTCTGAGAAATTGCATGCTCGTCTCTAACGGCATTGTGATAGTGAAATGAGATCGGCAGTCGTCAATTATTGATCAGGACGTGCTTCTTAGTTGGTAGTCAGTCAGTCATCCCGTTTCCTTCGCACCAAAATCCCATAAAATAAACAGGAGGCAAAACGAGATCTAGTCTTCGCATTCACTGTTCTTCTCTTTGACAACCAAAACAAAATCCGAATAGAATCGCACCCAAAATAATCGCCCGCCCATAATTCTGCGCCCTTGTGTTTGATGAGATTAATCTTATAGTTTTCCACGGGGATTACTCCTTCAATGACTTCTTTTTCCTCATCTTAGAGAGAGAGATAGAGCAGAATTTCTTTAATTGCTTAAAAATGTCAAAAATTCTTCCGTCTTCGATGAAAGATGTGCACTATGATAACGCCAAATTCAGACGTCGATCTTGGTTTAAGGTCAGTTTATTAGATCTCTTCTTCTTCTTACGAATTTGATTAAATTAAAAACTATTAATTGAGAAAGTAATGATATAATGAGCTCTAAACTCTAATGAATTAAGATTTTGATGTTAATGTATTTTTTTTTTTTTTATATCTGTACAAATATTTTGTTTATCAGGAAATTTCAGTGAAAGATATCAATGTGTTTTTAGTTTTAGGTTACCATAACATATTACATGATTTTCAGGCTGCTCTCCATTTTGAAATGCTTTTTTTGGTTTCTAATTCAGTATCAGGTAAGTTATGCAATCATAATGACTTGTTGAATGTTAGAGGCCAAATAGAGCTTTGAAAGCAAGCTGTCTAGAACAATCCTGCCGAAAGAAAAATTACATAAGAGCGGTTTAGAACATTACCTATAGAAGGTTATCTATCTTAACCAAGGTCACTTGATTGGTTCCTTGTGCGCGCAAAACATAATAAATAGAATTAGAGCTACTTGCAGAGGCAACTTGGCATAATTATAGAGAAAGGCGACCATGTTCAAATAAATGGGCATAGATTAAAATCACCTCAGTATCCCACTTGCATCGGGGTGGGGGGATCATTCATCCTTTCTTTGCCTAGCTAGCTGCCTGGGCTTGTAGGAAACATGCCTCTTGTTTAAAAGAGGTGTTGAGAAAATAAGACTAAGTTCAAAGCACCGATCTCATTCTTAAATGTTAATTTCTGTTCAACACCTGATGTAGTCTTATTAATGTAACTAATGGCAGCTTTTGTGACGGTAGGTTGTGCACAAACCTGAAGTGCCATTTTAAATTTTGTGATGACGATACATGATAACTGTTTGTTAGGTTTTTATTCAGGTTCAAAGCCCAAACTCATATTTTAATTTCTATAAATATAGGATGGGTTGAACTCAGTTCTTCTCAAATATGCTGTTAGACTAGTAACTTTATAATCTAGAGTTGAGTGAACTGCTCCGGCACAGATAAATAACTCGAGGATTGTGGTTTGTGATGTGATCTGTTAGGTGGTTGCTCGTTCTTCTTTTGGAGAATATCTCTTGGGATGACTGAGGATTCAGGAGTAAGAATGATTACGTTGGCTGAGTGGATTGAAAGAAAGGGAAGAAGTTCCACTTAACTGAGTGCAATACAAGGTAGACTTGTGGACCACTAGTTAACAGGAAATTACTTTGTCACTTGCTATTTGTGTGTATGTGGTTGGGTTTATTAACAGAGTCCGAAATAACAAGTTGCTTAAGTTTTGCAGTTAAATAAATCCTACCAATTCTAATAATTGAGTTGGGCCTGTTGGGTGACTTTCAAAGAGTGTGAATTTTTTGGCTTGTTTTTTCCTTCGACTGATTTGTTGGCAGCCATGACATATTGCATGGTTTGGCATCTGGGTCGCATAATAGTTGTACCGGTGTCCAATACCGATACATTTTTGAGAGTCCGATATGGCATTTCCGAAAATGTCTCGACCTTTTCCCTACAAGTATGGTGTTAGTGTCGGTTTCAATACGTATAGACACGGTACACAGACATGCCCTTCAAATATCCGCGCAACCCAGTTTGGCATTTTGGCATTAAATGAGTGTTAGATAGACATGCCTTACAAGTATCCGCGCAGCCCAGTTTGGCATTAAATGAGTGGTAGATGCTATGAGTTCGATTATTGTGCTTTGAATTTAATGTAATTGAGTGAGTTCATTAGTAAGACTTTGCTTCCAGGCAACTGACATGGACACGGTGTTGGTGTCGTGTGTCCAGTACGATTCTTTGACACGACAACTTAATAAAATAGGAAACCGGGACACGACATATACAAAGTAGATAAGTAGTTTAACATAAGATAGTGAACTTAGAAAAATGTGCTTACATATATATGTTTATGATGAATACCAAAAGGCATTAGATAAACATACTTCTTTGATATACTTCTACTTATCTTCATGGTCTCGTAGATATGTGTATAGTTGCGAGTCTCTCTATTTTAATCTAATGGAAATCAGTGGAGAATATCTCTAGTTTTGTTACTACTAAAGATAAAGCTAACTATAGAAGCTAATTATCTTTTTGCCACAGATAAAACTTCTAAGGTATCTTTTAATTTTCTTAAATATTTTACTGTGTTTTTGGCAACTGAGCCCTGTCTGGTGTGTCGGACACGAGTGTCGGTGTCAATACATGTCCATACGGCTCAAATATGTCAGCCACGCTTGTCGTTGTAACACAGCTTCTAGGAATAGGGAAGTTGAAAATAAGAATTTGAACACTTCCAGTATTCTGTAGAAAATGACACCATGACACTCACACTTATTAGTGCAAGGGATTTTGAGCTTTAAACATTGCTAAAGATAATGCCATTGTTCTTTAACGTCTCTTTGCTTTGTGAAAACATCTTTATTGGTCGCGGAGGCATTAAGTAGGTTGATTTGCAACTGAAGTTGGAGGTAGCTAGGAATATATTTGGGTCATCACCTATGGTACAAATGGCAGTTACTGTTTGTTTTGGTAGAATTAGAGAACAATTGAGTGTCACAATGCTGTTGATCTTCTTTGAGTGTTAGTGTGTTAGCTGTTAGGGAAGGTACAACAAGTGTAAAATTACTTCAAATATTTAATAGTTTCTTGAAGCACTTTTTATTGATTCAGACTTCAATGGAATATGGGCATCACTTTTCATGGACTTTGGCTTTAGGAAAATAGAAGGTTCTATTTACAGGTTTCCCATCCACCCTGCAAATATCACTCTTTTCAATAATGCAGCCTTAAGTAGGCTCAATCCCAACGGAAGAGATATGTTGCTCTTATATGCTTCTGAAGAAGACAACTGTGCCGTAGTTAGAACCCAGTGATGGTAATTAATATCATAGAGGAGGTTTGACAATGAGTACACTGCCTGTTCAAGTTTTATGAGGCCATCTTGAATGCATCTAAAATATCCTTGCTCGGAAGCAGTAATAGTGTCAAGACAAATCCACATAGATATCTAATTTCATGTTCCCTCCATCCATGAGGTGTTAAATACCCCTGTCCGAGAAGTTACAACTTGGACCATGCATTTTAAGTTTGTGCACCTGTTTATGGTCTTCTACGTCTTTTCTCTTTAGTGAGCACTCTCATTTTTAAGAATGCTTATTTCTATATATTCCCGCTGATTGAACAGATATATATATATATAGTGTGTGTGTGTGTGTGTGTGTGTGTGTGTATTCTTAGTTGACTGATATTTTGTCTTCCTTTCTCCAGATGATAGTTCAAGCATTCGCCAACAGTAGTATCAAACGCGAATGCGTAACCTGTAGTACAGGGAAGTTCTTAGTGCTATTGATGGTTGGGGGTTTAGCATTCTTAATGCTAATGAATACAAATTCTATTGATCATGTGTCTGATAGAATAAGAAAGACTATTGCCGGAAGGGAAGAACATAGGCTTCTCTTAAACGGTGTTGGCAAGTTTGGAAGATTTTGGAGAAAACCACCTAGGCTTCCACCGCGCTTATCTCCTGATGAAATACTTACTAACAATAGTTCAACATTTAATCCAGGGAACCTAAAAGGAGATTCAAAATGGGTGATCCGGCAACGTAGTGTTAAACATGCATTTATCCATGCATGGTCTGGCTATAGGCAGTATGCAATGGGTTATGATGAGCTTATGCCATTGAGCCAGAGGGGAATTGATGGTTTAGGGGGTCTAGGGGCCACAGTTGTGGATGCCTTAGATACTGCCATGATAATGGGTGCTGAGGAAGTTGTTTCAGAAGCTGGAACATGGATCGAAACACATCTTTCTGAAAGAATTAATGGAAAAGGCCAAGTCAATTTATTTGAAACTACTATACGTGTTTTGGGTGGTTTACTTAGTGCTTATCATCTTAGTGGGGGAGAACAAGGGATGGGCGATATGAAACTTAAAGGTCCTAAGCCTCATGTTTACTTAGAGATTGCTAGGAACTTGGCTGATCGTTTGCTGTCTGCTTTCACTTCAAGCCCTACTTCTGTTCCTTATAGCGATGTTATTCTTCGTGACCGTTCAGCACATCCAGCTCCTGATGGATTGAGCAGTACTTCTGAAGTCTCTACTCTTCAGCTTGAGTTTAATTACCTCAGTGCTATTTCAGGCGATATAAGGTATGGAACTGAAGCTATGAAGGTTTTGGAACACCTGAAGACTCTTCCTAAGGTGGAGGGACTAGTGCCTATCTACATCAGGTATGAAGCTTTAGGTGCTCTTGAATTGCCTTTTTCTTCTGTATCTATATATTTTACTTGGTGCATATATTTTTGGAGATCTAACAGAATATTGCATGAGTTATTACTACTGAATTTTGGGGCTGGAGTTTTTTTTTTCTTCTGTTTTCGTTTTTAGTTATAAATTCAGCTCTAAGTATCATACCCTAGTACAAGTATCACTGTTTGTATCCATGCACATTTTTCCTTTATACATGTTATACATCCTGAAAATTGAAATGTTTTTGTGATGATACGGTCAATTGAGATTTCAACAATTATCTATTTTGTTCTCATGACTGCAGCCCTCATTCTGGCCAGTTCAGTGGGGAAAATATTCGACTTGGATCTCGTGGTGACAGTTACTATGAGTACTTGATCAAAGTTTGGCTTCAGCAGCGGACAAGTCAAAATGGTGATGTGCAATATTTGCATGAGATGTATGAGGAAGCAATGAAAGGTGTTAGACATCTTCTTGTTCGGAAATCAATCCCTAAAGGATTGGTTTTCGTTGGGGAGCTGCCTTATGGTCCTAAGGGTGCTTTTAGTTCGAAAATGGACCACCTGGTATGTTTTTCACCCAAGCTGATAATGAACCAAATTATGTGATCATCGGGGTGTGGAAATTTGATGGTTAAACAACTTTGTGGCACCTTAGAATCTTTGAGATGATTGTTTTTAAGGACAAACATATGGTATGGAAGGTTCTAGGTTTTTAACCCCAAGCTTTCAATATCAGGGCCAAAAGAATTTCCTACACATCAAGATTAGGGTTATTTATTTGTGCCCTGTTTTCGCTTGTTGCTATGTTGATCTTTCAATGGCGGTTAGCATATTCCACCAGTCTGTGTATATTACTGACAAAATGTTGATAAATAATTGTACTTATACATTGCTGAAAGAAAATAAATTAGTTGAAGCATTCACAGCCATTTAAGTTACTTTATTATGTTTAGACAATTATAATTAGGCTCTTTGGCTTCACTGTCCCATGCTTGCTAGCCTTTTTTTTTTTTTTTTTGTAAAACAACTTATGTAGTTTTATCACGCTGCATTGTTCAGGTCTGTTTCCTGCCAGGGACTCTTGCTCTTGGTGCTACCAAAGGCATTACAAAGAAGAAGGCTATGGAAGAGAATTTGCTCACATTTGAAGATATGGAGAATCTGAAACTTGCCGAAGATCTGGCGAAGACATGCTTCGAGATGTATTTAGTTACTACTACTGGGCTTGCTCCAGAAATTGCTTACTTCAATGTAGATGTAAGCTGGCTGTACCTATATGTTGATAAACCATTGCATTAATTCTTCTTCTTTTTTGCCGCAATATTGGGTTCTGAGTTGTATTTACCTGATTTCTGTATACGCATAATTGAGATGTTAGTTTTCTTTAACCAGGGATACTCTGAAGGAGGCCATGGCGGTGGGAATGGAAGTTCTGAATATGCGAATGATATTATTATAAAGACTCTTGACCGTCACAATCTTTTACGCCCTGAAACTGTAGAATCTTTGTTTGTCTTATATCGTATTACAGAAGATTCAAAGTATGTTAATGAATACTCTATCCACAAGTCTTTCTTGTATTATCTGAAAAGTGTAGATCTCTTTTTTATTTCAAAAAATCAAACTTAAGTATTAATTTCTTTTGTAGGATCTTAACTCCAACTTCAATTCAATTTTTCTTTTGCAGGTATCGTGAGTGGGGTTGGCAGATCTTTGAAGCGTTTGAAAAATATACCAGGGTTGATTCCGGGGGTTATAGTTCTCTGGATGACGTCACGGTGCTCCCCCCACGAAAGAGAGACAAGATGGAAACATTTTTCTTAGGAGAAACATTGAAGTATTTATATCTGCTGTTTGGGGACGAAAATGTGATTCCGTTGGATAAGTTTGTATTCAACACGGAAGCTCACCCATTCCCGATCCATAGCGCAGTAGAAAAGCAATGACCCTTTTACTACTGACGTAAAGAGTTCGTAATGTGAAGGTATAATGGGTAAAATTAAAGGCATCAGAATTGTTTTATTTTACCCAAAGTGTCCGGGCATGTTCTGCCATTATATTTGATCATCAGAGATTCTAATGGGATGGTACTTAGGAAGTTTCAAGTTGAACATCATGGAAGGGGACTGTTTTTGTGGTGACCTCAAACGGAAAGGTTACCTGCAAGATTTTCTGTTAAACCTCACCGTAATTTTCTTCTTAGCATCAGCTATTAAGCCTCTGTCCCGTATCTCCTTAAATGTTTCGAACGGAAGAGTTGCTCATGCTTATCTTTCTATAATGATACAAAAATAGATATCACTTTCGCAAGATGTATTTTCTTATCTAGCCTAGACTTCGTAATACTGAATGTTCTCATTTCCATAGGTAAAATCATTAATATATGCAAGCAATTGTAACTCGGTAACTCTCTGAATAATATTGCAAATTTGATTACTTTTGTGGTACTCATTGCCACAAACTAATTTCTGCTTTTCTACTTTCTAACCTAGCTGGCGTAGTTTATTAGATTTAGGTACTAATATTGATGCAGGAACAGATGATCCCCATCTCTAATTACGCTTATATCATCTATTTCAGCATTTTCTTCATTGACGACTTTTACAGGATGGTAGCCTGGAAACTTTTGACCTGCAGTTCAAGAAGACAAGTGTGACACAAGTCAGTGCATAATCAACAGGTACGACTTTTATTTAACTAATCTGGTTTAATCTTCTCTCAAGGTTTGAGATTCTCTAGTTCTAGGTGTTCCTATCCCTCTAATTTAATGTATTTCAAGTTATCCTTGATTAATAATGAATAACTTTGCAATTTATTCAGGTTTCATCAATTATTTTAAGGTCAAACTATGCTTACCAG